>JASVER010000032.1:3995825-4066884 GCA_030449065.1 Oceanodroma leucorhoa | reverse complement strand
AAAAAAGGAAAAGGAAAAAAAAAAGGAGATAGATCAAAGCCTTCCATAAACTCATGCTGGGCTGGAAGGGTGGCAATTATGCCATTCTTAACTCTGAGGCTATTTGCAAGGAAAAGGATTGGGAGACTTGGAAAGGGTGCTGGAGTGGAAGAGGTTTATCTTGCTCCATTCAGAGGAAAGGATTACAGGCATAAAACTGTCTGTCACCTTGGAGAAGCTGGAGTCTTGAGATTTTGCCTCCAAAGCCTTGGGCATGCAGGGAAAGAAGCTATTTTGTTCAGATTAAAGACAGATGCAGCCTCCTGAGAGAGACTATGCTCTCAAATTAGTGGATATTGTAAGACATTTGTCTCTACTGGCGTTAGCCCTGCACTGACTAGGTGCAAATGACACGAGGATCAGGATAAACGTGTATTAGAAGTATCACCTGGTTATTTCAAGTTATTCCTATTCCTCTAATTTACATTTCCTTGGATGTTTCACACTGTGCATTAGTGATTCACAGTGATGTACATTTACACACAGCAGGAGAAAAATTAATGAATTCCACCACTTCCCTTAGTTGGGAGACTTTATGCCTGAGATACAGCTCCCTCGTTTTATTATGCCTTTTGATCTCCACAGAGTCATCTGTTTTCCCCTCAGCAGAACTGTATAATTCTTGCTAATGTAATATGAATTACATTTATGCACTTTGGGCAGAATAAGCCTCATTATTTGTTATTTCTCACACACTCTCTTAAAACCAGGCCAAATTCCACCTTCCTGTCCCCGGCAGGCAGGCATGCACRTAGCATGATGACTAGTGTGAATTGCTGAGGTAGTGCACGGCACACATACATGCAGCAACTAAACGAGAGGTTCATGACAGGGGAATGGGGAGAAAGCACTTCTGAGCCTTCCCTCCCGTACGAGGCATCRCTTATTGCATCGCACAGCCTGTGCTAGGCAGGAAATCATGTAAATAAATAATTATGGCTTTTGTTAGGTACGTCATGGTGCCATAGGCCCCACTTGGAGCACTGTCATAAAAAAAGTGGCAAATTCCTGTGGCTACGTCTTTCTCCAAGATACTACCAGTAGCTCCGAACGATTTCTGAAAAGACACAAGCAAAGAAATAACGAAAGTTAGGCGTGCATGCCTATTTATTGGAAAAAACCCACCACATCATGATTTTGCATTTGTGCTGAATACTGAAAGCAATTCTCTGTTCCCTCATGAAAACCTAATCAGGATTATTATAGGACCCACATGACTTAGTTGGATCAGCGTAAGTAAATGAGGAACATATAACTTCACAGATTTTTGTCCTTTGGGGGGTGGGTGGGATTACTCAAATATTGGTAATTCTAATGCCTTGGTAAAGCAAAACTTCACTTCAATCTACCCACTTACTTCAGAGCTTGTTAGCCGCTACAATTTTATTCCCTTTAAATCTCCTACAATTCTCAAATTAGTTTTCCAAATATATTTCCAGAAGATACTTAAGTGATTTGGTCTGTCTTTCTAGGGGAAAGAATAAGGATAAGATCAAGCTCATCACACATATTAAAAAAGGAGCAGGGGACAACTTTCAAATGCGGAGGCTTCCCACCGCTGCCCTTTGAACTCACCAGCTCCTGCAGAAACAGGTCATTGGCCATGTGCACGATTCGATCCACATGGATGATGCCCCCGATGCTGTTCACCTCGATGTCAGAGAGGAACGTGAGAACAAGAATAGCTTCCACCAAGAGCTGCCTGTACTCAGGCTGGGGTACGTGGTTCAGCACCGACTCCACGTGCACAGCAAACTTGATTTCGCAGGGGGTCATCTGGCAAGTTTGAGTGAAAATGGAAAGAAAAACTGACAAGTCCAAAAGACTAGTTCCCCACATCCTGCAAGCACTTCAACATATGCTCCTCTCTGCACATGGGGGTAGATTGACTGAAGCRAACAAAATGCTTCTGCGGCTTTAGCACTTACAGAAACTTTTTGTGTTGCTAGGCCCTGATCCTGCAAACAGTTATGCAACTTCCAGAAGACTGCTGCAGCCCTGCAACCCATCACACACACATTTTAGTTACATACAGGACTGCTGATGCTTAGCTGGCAAATTAACTCTTTTCTCCTCATGCTGCAATCTAACAGACTCTGCCTTCTAAGTATCTTTCTGGCATCGCAGGTTAGTTGCAAAGCCAAAATTACTGTCGAGTTTTAAAAATAACCACCTGCTTAGAGCGAATGCTTTTCCACACAGAGATGTAGCTATATTGTTTGTAGAGCAGCCTAATTTGCACTGACATAGCTGTATGGATATTATGTGAAAGGATGCTGCCTTAGGAGGTTTGTGCTTATTTCGTTTAAACAGCAAAATTAGATACTGTCTAGGTCTGACAGGCTAAAAATATAAGCCTATTTATCTACACAATAGGAATAAATAAAGCTCTCCATTCTGCAAAAAGAGGTTTAAATTTGGCAGAAAATTCCAGCTCCTCCCTTCAGCCATTACCACCATCCCTCAAAAGAAAAGAAAGCCAGAGACAAATCTGAGGGAACCAGACAGGTCAACAGTCTCAGGCACACAAGCACCTCTCTTGCGCCGATGGATTACTGTTCACAAGAGTTTGTTTTAYAGATGTGAATTCAAAACTTGCCATAGTGCCTAAAGACAGAGTGGCAATCCAACTAAAGAAAAAAAAATGTAAGGAAAGGTTATGGATTTAAGCTTTGGTTAGAAACAATCATCCTTAATTGGTATTTACTTTTGAGACTGTGATGCCAAAATACACTGGCTGCTGTTGCAGCATATTAAAAAAAAAAGGCAGCAAGCAACGTGTCTGCCTCATTCCAGCAAAGCTGTGCTCTCTCCTCACCCTGCCCGAAGGACTGCCATCAGCCACCCTCTTACAAGCACTGCTCCGTGGGTGCACGGGGTCAGTGAAGGTGTGCAGAGGGCAGGCTCAGCAAAGGRGAAAACCTGCCACAAACCTGCTCCCAGGCCTGCCTGGCAGGAACTCAGCTGCACAGCCCCGGGGAAGCTGGCAGAAGTGCTGGGGGAAGGTCCAGATCTTCTAACCTTCTTAAACCCAAGGATCTGCAACAGCAGCCCCGCTGCATCTTACACTGTCAAACCAAACATTCAGTCACGGGGCTAGAAAATCRTTGGCATTTTACTGTACCTCTCTGGTGGTTGAAGAAGGAAGGACATACCCATCAATGCACAGACCATGGCACTGAAACAACAACATTTTGACAATGAACAGAAATTACAGTTCTGAGTGTTCTCTGGTAACAGTCAATATGTAACAATCCTCAGTTAAAAAAAAAAAAACAAAAACCAAAACAAAACACAAAAACCCCCAAATAACAACAATAAACCTGTTAAAAATATTATTTCACCTTTGCTGAAGAAGTTACTACGTAACCTGGCAAATGTTAGAAATAGCCTGACGTGACATGTAGAGAGCGTGCTGTGTTCCAGTCCAGCTACTGAAGGGGAGGAAAATACTTAGAGAGCCACTACAGCAAGAGGCACACAAAGGAGGAAAACAGATCAATAAGAACATTCTGTGAGAAAGGATGTAGAAATAAAAGATAATGCAAAAGCACAACAATAGACCATGAAAGTGAGAACCTTTATTTTTCATTTAAGCTTAAAAAAAARTTTAGTTAAGTGTTTCAGATCCAGGGCACTACAACTCAAGGATGTTAACATGTTGTGGTGCTTGGACATGGGCCACCAACAGTGGGGGAGAGGTGGTGTTAGAAATACCAAGTGGTGTGAAAGAAAAGAGTGACAAAACCTAAATGGTGAGAAGGCAGGGTAAGGAATGACATTTCTGGGTACCTGAGGTACAAAAATGCACCAAGAAGAAGAGAGAGCTTTTATGAATAGTYCAAGGAGAGTTTAAGAATTAAATATTGAAGACAACTTAAATAAGCACAATTGATTTTAACAGCCAGAAAACCCTTCCAACACTCCCAGCTATTACATTAGGTCAGGACAGAAGTGATGCTCACTCTGTTGAAAGATCCCATTAGTAAATAGCCACAAGGTCACATACGACTCGTCTTGGCTGACATCAACCCTAACAGCTTCAGTAGAAGTGATTTTAGAAGGACGACCAAAATCAACCCGAGCTGGTGATTTTTCCCAACTGCGTAGGCATGAACAGCTCAGTGCTGCAAGGTGCCGAATGCTGGCTTTCATCCAGCAAAGCAGAAGAACAGGTGCATAATCACTTTGAAATGAGTAAAAATTAATAATTCCCCTATCCTTCTTCCTAGAGAGCTGCTTCAACACATTTCCATACCCCTGATCTCGAAGGCGCTGGCAAGGATTACTTTTCACTTAAAAACAAACAAAAAAATGCTGAGAATGCCATGCAGCTCAGAASAGCCAGCAAGAGATCTCAAGACATTTTGGAAGAGTCAGTGCAGTTTCCTGTTTCATTCCTCGCAGCCTTTCTGAACCGGAACACACGAACTGCACTGCACTGCAGTGCCCCTCAGTGGCACTGACCACAGCGTGCTTTAGGCCATGGGTGATACAAAACAGACAGTGRTGGAACAGAATCGTTCAGCCGAAATTCAGCGCCAGCAGTTTCATAGAAAAATGCACTTTCAAACAAACACGTGAACTTGTGTTAATGGAGCCCTTTCATGTTCAAGAGACACACTCCTACTGATGACTCTAGTTTCCACCAGTCTTCCAGCTGAAGACCAACTTCAACTCCGGGCAACACGCCGCCTCTGGACCACCACCTCCCCAGGTCACCGTACAGCTTGCTTGCTTCCTGCCCTCCACAGCTGTCAACTTACCTTCTGAAGGATTTTCCACACTTTCTCATAAAAGCCAACAGGAACTCTGTTAATAGCACCATCAAGCCTCCTTCTGCGCAGCCATTGGCCTTTTCGGTCACCCCAGCTCATGTCTCCACTGGAGCCAGTAGGAGAAGTACTAGTGGGAGACGATGGAGTACTGGTCCTCTGTAAGAAACATTAAAGCCTTGGTTAGTCGCTTTCTATCATTCCAAGTGATACTCCTGGTGAATACATCATTCTGTTACAATGCTACCTCAGAGCCAGGGAAAAAATACAGGATGTCATACAAGATGATGGAGAAGGACTGATCCCTTTCTCTCCCCTTCACAACAAGCTTCATTTCTCCAGTACTCCAATCATTTTTCAACAAAACAGGCAAGCAGTTTAACAAGACACAAACCAGCAAACTTCGCTGCTTGGTTCAATACAAGGCATGACTATTTTAACAAGCATGAGTTGGCTGCCAGAGCAGTGTTACTGGTGTGCAAGATGGTGGGATTTGCAGGTAGGTCTGACTCGGACTTTGGGCTCAGTATCATAAGAGAACCAAAGGGTCCATGAGTCCAGCAAGAGAGGTCCTCCATGCACAAAGCTCCATTAAAGTAAGTACATTAAAAATTGACTTCATGTGGTCATGTAATCATCATGCCTGCCTCTCTGTAAGTATCATCAGTCTTGTTTCCTTTATTGTCACTATTGCTCTATTGTTTTACTTTACCAGACTTGGAGACTAAATTAGGCAGCAAATCATCTTCAAAGCTGTGGCACTACCACTGCACACTGAGATAGACAGAACTTCCTCCACCCTACTGTGCAGAGCTAGGGGATGCAGGAGGTCAGCAGGAGGGTGGGTGCCAAAGTAGAGAAATCCATCTGCATACAATAATTAATCTGGCTACTCAGGTGGTTCAGAGAAGCAAAGATCTCACTGAGCAATTCTGTGCACTTGAATCAAACGCACAGTTGAAGCCTGCCTTTCTGGTATGTGGGAAGAGAGAGGCAACAGCAACCTGGCAGTTGTCAGGCCAGGCCACAGGGCTAGCGGTGCTCTGCAGTTGCATTTTTAGGACACCCGGGAGGTGTGCCATYGACAGCAAGCCTGCAGACGCAGAGAACCACGAATCACAACCTCCAGTTTAAAGTGTACATGTAGCTGCAAGCTCTCCGTCTCTTCATGACAGATTTGGAGCCTCAGACTTACTTTAAATTGTTGAGGTTTCCGTTGGTAAAATATTTAAACAATTATCTTCCTTCTTAACAGCGAGAGCTTAAGAAGAGCTACAGTTCTCTGCCTTGAAAGAAGATGACTGCCTAAGGAGATACCTATGCCCACAAAACCCCTGTCTCAGCAACCTGAAGCTGTTCTGGGTTCATTAATGTCCACAGACTGACAGCATTTATCAACRCTACATTACTTTTAAAAACTGATGACACCTGATAATCCACCATCAAGYAGGTAAATCTGCTATAGCGCTTTATCTGCTACAACTACTTAAGCTTCAGAAGAACTAAGTGGATCTAAATGYGAGACTCAACTTCTATTAGAAGATTACTAATGGGAATTGGCTCCCAATGAAGATGAACAGAACAAAGTGGTAGGGTTTGAAAGGAAGTTTTTATGCAGGACRAGCCACAGGAGGTGTCTAGAGCTAAGACCCTTGCACACACACRCAGGGTGAAGAGCAGGTGCAGAGCTACAGATGGTGTTTTACCGTGKAAGCAAACATGATGCTGGACATGGAGTGGCCCTCATGAAAGAACTACAAAAAAACCCAGACACCAACATGTCAGACAGACAGCCATGACAGAACAGGATGCAAACAAGGTTAAGTAACCCGTCTGTGCAAAGACAAGAAACATGGAATAAGCCCAGGTACTCAGGGGAAACCTGTGACAGCCCCTGGACTCTTGCAGTGCTGCACTTCAGCTGACTTTGGGGCAGCTGCTGCCGATCCCCAGGGCCACCACGARGCAGACCCCGCTGTGCCAGGAGTCRCCTTGGTTGTGGTGTAGCCAGAAGCTTCCTACACCATCCACGGAGCTCCAACCATGGCCAACACAAACTGCCACAGTTTAAGATGCATGCAAAAGCTTCCCTGTGACTCAGGGCTGGGAAAAAAACCCAAGCTCCCCACTTCCATTCCCCATTYGTTGCAATGTCAGCAGCTTCTCTATGCATGAGAAGGTCATCTTGCTGCAGAAAGTCTGTGGGCTGCCAACTGGGTGGGCAGCGCTAAATGAACAGCTGCAAGGCAAAACTTTGGCTGAAATGTGGATGTACCACTTCAGACTTACAGCACTTTTCTGTAACTGTCCACCCCAAGCCATGCCTCCTAATTAAGTGTTAATGGTTCAGACCCAGGCAAAGGCTTGAAGTTCAGACTCAAGAAACAACGGCAACAAACGGAAGAGCTGTAGTCGCTCAACACCTGAGCTCTGGTGCAGAAATGTTAGTGCAAGTACTTGAAATGTTCCTTGTAACACAAATTTGACTCCCCCCCGCCAAAATGACATTAAATTAGTATCTAGTGAATTATTCAGAGAATGCAGTGAGATGTTGCAGGAAGCAGCATGAATGGCAAGGTGRGGGGAACAAAAATAAAACCAGCCAACTCCTCCTCTGCGCAAAATATTAAGTTTCCATCTAATGCAAAAGCAACCCAGGAAATATATTTCCAACCTCAAAAAAGGTTCAAGTGTTTCAAGCTCAGGCCCACCTCTGTATTTAAAACAAAATAATGCTGCCACCTAGTGCCTCGTCCCTCTTCCTTCCTGGAAAGGTCCTGAGATCAGACACCCGCCGTACGCCTTCGAGCCCTGCTCAGACTGAACCCCCAAGGTCACTTCAGGGCCGGTGRAAAGCAGGTAGCAGCACCTTCACAGCCACAGCCGTACGAGGCTCGGCCACGACCATTCTCAGGCAGCGGTATGGCTSAAACACGGCGACCAGGTCTCATGAGACAGGCACTGTGCGTTTCACAGGTGCCTTTGCTTCCCTGCCTGATCATGTCCTATGAAGAATCATTAACTGAACTGTATTGTCACCATCAAACGCTCCATGTCAAGACGATGCAGAAATGCCACTCCTTTCTGAAGGTTTATCGAGCAAATCTGTTTCATACAATCAAAGGAGAACATCACATACTTCCTTAGAAACTTACAGAAATGGCCCCAGATTAAATGAATCAGGCTTGATAAGCTCTTAGAAGAGAGGGTCTTTTAAAAATACGTTTCTAATATAGAAACAGAGCAAGGTTTGGGTTGGAAGGGACCTTTGAAGATCATCTAGTCCAACCCCCCTGCTGTGGGCAGGGACATCTTTCACTAGATCTGGTTGCTCAAAGCCCCATCCAACCTGACCTTGAACACTTCCAATGATGGGGCATCCACAACTTCACGGGGCAACCTGTTCCAGTGGCTCACCACCCTCCTCGTAAAAAACTTCTTCCTAATGTCCAACCCAAAACTACACTCTTTCACTTTAAATCCATTGTCCCTTGTCCTGTCATAACAGGCCTTGGCAAAAAGTCTCTCTCCAACTTTCTTACAAGCTGCCTTTGTATACAGAAAGACCACAATAAGGTCTCCCTGGAGCCTTATCTTCTCCAGGCTGAACAACCCAGGCTTAACAATATGGTGCTATTCGTTCTTATAAATGTATTTTACTTGATCACTACCTTCCTATTTATCTAAAGCAAAAGAAAATTACTCATAGAAACATAGAAAAAGAGAAATCAAAAACACTCAAAACAATCAGTCACGTTCATTCAGAATATTTTGGAGGTATTTTCTATGATATTACTTCATATGCTCAGTTGCTGTGTACTTTAAAGTACTGAACTTAAATATATATATATATTCTAGCGGTAATCATCCTCCATTCCCAAAGAAACAAAACAGGAAGAACATAAACCAAGATTTCTCTTCCAAGTGCACCTTTTCCAAAAGGCACATGGACCACGTTAGCAACTTGCGCAGAGTATAAATATGAAAACTGTTTGCATGAAAGCTTCACTTTATACATCTGACCTTTCCTTAGCTAAAGATGATTAAAGAGCTGTTTTAAAGTTGATGCCATGAATGCATTAGAGTTTGTTCAAGTTCTTGTATATTCAGCATGTGAAACAAGAACAAAAAAGGAAGTACATTTTTGGAGGAAACATCCCTGTACTGCGTTCTATTTGGTGATCAGCTTTAAATCAAAGGATCTTTGGAAACTTCTGTCATTAACCAAGAATCTATTTGGCATTAAAAATGGTGTCCTAAAATTAACACACAAAAACCTAACATAACACAGTACCAGAACAGCTGCATTTTCTGATGAGCATTGACAGAAAACCCTCACCTGCTTCATCTCACTCTTCAATTTAGTAATACCACTTCTTTCTGTTTTGGTTGCTCCAGAGTGTCCCACTTCATGAATAGAAATTGCAGGGCTAGACGAAGAGGAATCTACAGGTCGCACTAAAAGAAGCAAATGGACATTTTTAAAATTCTAGAGGGTAGAAAAACCGAAAAATTTTTATCTAGAAGTTAAAGATAAAAGCATATCCTTTYACAAGCGTACAATGGTCTTGGTCACAGCATCCTATCAAATCACGTTAATAGTTCAAACTGGATTACATCAAGTCAGGGGCCTAGAACCATACTTGGATACTGGGACCCGATTTTCCGAAACACTGAGCAATCATAGCTTCAAAAGACATCAGAGATACAATGAGCCTGTGAGGGCTTAAGAATGAAGCTGGGACACAGTTGAAGTGCCAGTCAGGAATACCTGGGCATCACAGTCATGCTCTTTGAAGGCAGGTTAGATATGCCCTTTTTACGGTCTTCATTCAGTCATATAAAATTTCTTCATTTTAAAAGTTTGCCTTCATATCACTGAAAACTTGATACAACCTTATTTCAGTGCAGGACAGCTTCCATCGTATGTGCTTTGTTTATTCCACAGCAGATATACACAAGTACTGGCCACCCAAGACTAACACATCACCTATACCTCTATTTTACATGCCAAGAGAGTAGATTCCTACTTAATAAGACAATCTAACTTTGTATTTATAGTTCTCACCTAACATATACAAGTACCCAAGTGGACAACTTACAGCTTCTTTCCACACCAAACTCTTTTCCACTGAGAATATGGTGTAGGAGATTTTTCATATCAAAGGGACTTAGATTCATCAAACTCTCTGAAGCTTCTTCACCTAGTTAAAACAAAACAAAAAGAAAAAAAAAAGAAAAACATCACGGTAGGTTGCTYTATAGGTTGTTTTCCTAAGTGAACTGCTGACTGAATGAAGTTCAGTCACATTTCCCTTGTGGCTAGCACTTCCTTTAAAAAAATTAATATGTAGAGTCACATTTCAAGACTAAACAAACAACACTGCATGGAAATAACGCTGTTTGCATTAGTGAATAGTATGCTGCAGCTTGTGTGAAATCTCACTGAAGCTGATGATGAGAAAGYTTTGTAGAGGAAGATCGCTTGGAAAGGCATTACAGCCATCTCTCAAAAGCAGATGACATGCAGATCTAAATTACAGAGCCAGAGTTACCCCATAAAGAAATGCATGCATGTGGAAGGCTTGAGTTTTATTTGATTAAAGGATCATGCTTGAGGCGAGAGAGAGAAAAAGCACATACATACACATGAGCACACGTGTGTGCACTGACAAACCTCCCATAGGAGAAAATGGGAAAGGCAGCAATGAAGCTGAGGGCAGTATACAAAGCAGCTGTCTTTTAAGGCTAAGAAAAAACAAAAGGGATCCAGGGAAGAGAGGCTTTGCGCTGTGAACAAAGCAGCTTCTGCTATTCAGCTACAGGTTTGGGGGAAACAGGGCTTTCTGTACACTCTTCATACAGAARCAGAATTATCCCAGAAAATTACTTRGCTCCTTTTGTCAGCTTCTCCTAAGGGAGAAACCTGCCACCCCCAAGTGGCAGCTAGCCACTCAAGTTGGAGAGCAGCAGCGTCCAAAGTGGGCTCCATCTAACCAACTCCCAGGGACCCCCACTTCACTCCAGGAGGGAGAAAACCGGGGGGACCAGAAAATGAGCTTTCACAAAGTTATCCCYCTTTAGAGTATGCTAGGGCATTAGAAACGGTAACAAGAGCTAAGCCACAAAAATGTGGCCCAGATCATGCTCCTAAGTGTCAGCATTTGACTATATATTTGTCACATTAACTTGATTACTTTTCATGACTGCTCCTTCTTAGACTTCTGACCCCTTTAAATGTGGAAAATTCTTCAATGATTTTTCAGATCTCTCTTCACTCATGATTTATCTCCCGTTTCACTTTTCCAAAATGAGTTCTAAAATATTTTTGCCTTGCACCACTGGTTTGTTACTTAATTCTTGGCTTTTTGTAAGGCATATGCAACATCTTGGGGGCCCGTAAGAATTTTTTTTTACTGACCTCCTGGCAAAATAACATATCACTAGCTGAAATCTAAAAAACAAATATTTTTCAACTATGCACATTCAAGGGGAGAAGGCTTACACATAAAGGAAGAAGATCAGAAGTTACTTTGAATAAAAACTACCAGAAGTATGAATTAAGGCTCAAACATTCAGAAGATACCTGGGTCCTAATTCTCATTGATGTTAGTGGCATTGGGCCCCTAAATACACACACATGTGCAATGTGATGACCTCAACCTCAAACACTTACTGAAAGTCAGGGGACTTAAGTGTTTAATATCCACTTCAGTTTGAATAACTGGGGAATGGGGGGGGAGGGGGGAACAGGAATCTTTCATTAAGTCGAAAAGAGAAGTTATTTTCAAAGTTTGTAACTGCACATGCTGAATGAAGAACTTCATAGAAGGATTTAACACATACAAATGAAAAAGCAACCACTGAGGTGAAGCAGAAATAACGCCCTAAGTAGCCTTATGATAAAGTTGCTCTTACCTGAGCATTTCAGACTCCGAGCCAGCTCAGTGGCCATCACCTGRATTATCAGACCAATGCGGAGCCTGAGCATCTCCACAAAAAGACTAGGCTGCGACCGGACGTACATCGCCAAGTACATAATTATTTCCTGTAAGGACAAATCCATAAGGGCACCCATTCAGAGTGGATCCTCTTGGCTCTCCCAGTCACAGAGCAAACACTGGCACCACACTGGGCACAGCTGAAGAACCCTTTTTACACATGCTGCACACCTGTGTCAGGACTGCAATACTGATGTCTTGGCCACTGGCTTCATAAATGAGAGCTGTGAGCTCCTCAGGTGGCAGTGGGCTGCAAGAAGGCAAACCACAGTTAGCAGTGACTCAGGCATTTGCTATTAACCTCTTGAACAAGCACCAGAACCAAGTCACCTCGAAACATCTTTGCACTGCAAAGGTGCCTATGATTCTGCCTGGGTGGCTGCAATTCCTTCTGAAGGGGAGGAATAAGTTTTAAGACAAGATAATAGCAGCAGAATGGTACCGTCAGGAAGATGAAGGGCAGGCTGCTTCTGTACGTGAGGCAGAGCTCCAACTTACGCGGTAATGATTTTCTCGCGGGGTTCTGGTGGCAGGCCCACTGTAAGTTGCTTGTGGTGTGACAGAAGGTCTGTGCATGCCTATCATAATGTGACAGAAAACAAGAGACCTTTCTCAGAGTCATGTGGAAGTGATACAGCTTTTAATTTCCCAAAATGAAGCATTTCTTTAGCAATTTTTAAGTGCATTTCTATTAATTACCAGACATGCAGATCCAGCAGAATGCTGTTAACTAGTCGCCAAAGATCCCCTGAGGTTAACAGGGCTATGACAGTCTGCCCAGGCTGAAAACCTGCTTCCCCACTGAGTGAAATCAGCAGCATAATGATTAGGGACTCCAGTGGGGCTGGCAGATCAATAAAGGACTTTATCATAAGATAAAAAGAGTTTGTTCTCTATTTAAGACAAAAAGCATTTTTAATCAATGAAAAACTTGGCAGTATTAGCTAAAAAAAAAATCCTGCGTACTAATGTATCTCTTAAAACAAACACCAAACATATTGCATCACATTCCTGAATTAGGCACCCTCACATATTCTGAAATAAGTGCTTCCCCCAGTACCACAGTGTTTACTCTTCTATATTAACCTCCTTTAAAAGTGGGTGTTCAGTTTATCTGTTTTAGCATCCTGAATCAAAGACCTCACAGAGCAAYGTTCCTCTGATTTTGAAGAGTCTATTTTCCCTCCCTTAACGTGGAACAAAACACATCATCTCTGCTCTCTTCCCCCCCAATTCTTTGTCAGTATCTTCTCAATTGAACATACACGGCTTTCTGTGAGCACGTCTGTACGGCTCGTCCATCATGTCTTGAGGATGGAAAAGGTTATGGGCTTAATGAAGTACCAGGCAAGGCGATTATCACAAATTGCTCCCTGCAGATATGACTGTCACTAAAATAGGGCATCCTAGGTGTGACAGCCAAAGCTTTGAAAATGGCCAAGAATTAGAGAAAAAGCTCTTCAGAAATATACAGGGATAAGCAGGAAGTTAAACAAATACTTTAGAGCACTTGAGTGGAAACATTTTTCTAATGTTCAAAATCARATCTGTACCCTTACAGTGGATCTTTCTTGTTACCATTTAATAGTCCCAGATACTTTAATTCCTCTGAGCAGCCACATCCACGCATACGGCAGACTGTCTGCCCAACGGGACGGGAATCGGCAGAACACGTTTTTGCATCATCGCTAGCACCTTCACATACTGGTGCTCCAAAAGCGTTCATGCTATCACAATAGCAATAGACAATTACCAAAGACAACTACAACTTTCAAAGCACCTAATTAAGCACCTCCAATTAACAGAGATGAAATGAAGCCTTCACAATCATTGACAGTGTGACATTCTCAGTCCATGCCAACATTAGCACAGTTCACAGTAGAGGTGAAAGGTAAAGATGTCGTAGTAAGATTTTAGATCAGAAAAGCAACCAATGTTTACTGAAAAATGCTGCACTATGTAAGTTGTGAAGTAAGAGGGCAAGGACAAGCCCCACCGACAAACTGGTAGTTTCATCTCTGTTTCCAGGCAGGAAACTGAACCAGCATTATTTATATTTCATACCTCAGCCAGGACTTCCACTCTCTTTTTGAGTATACCAGAAATATAACGGATCAAGCCCCATTCTTGATTGAGGCCTGCCTTTCTGTAGAGCTCGTTGAGTAGGCAATGAACAGTAACACCGTACTGTCCATCCAGCTCTGTGTCCCAGTCAGCTCCTCTGCCAGAAAAGACACAGAGGGTAATTGTCATCAGACAAAATGCTACACTGCTGAAACTTACCACACAACAAGCAGCCTGRTTTTGATCACATTGCTCATTTTGGTGACAGAATTAAGTAGTACATGGGACACGTGGGCCTTCACCAGAGATCAGTTATATGTGTACAAAACCCTCTTGATACCAGGAACTTTCATATTAACTTGAGCACTCACTTAGCCATGAGCCTGTGACTTCAAAGCTACAACCCAAGGGATTTCCCACCAGGCTTTAAACTGAGCATGCACGCAGACTGTTTGCTGGAGGAATGCTCCATGTGGTGCTTTTTCAGAGCAGAATTCAGCAACGTCTTCAGTACTGCTGAAGACTGCACCCATTTGTCAGATGCCTCAGGGGGCTGTGTAAGTTTTTTGCCCTGCCTCTTTCTTAGCCATTAACTAAGCTTCCACACTGCTTATGCCATTACTGAAAAAGCAAAAGAGATTTCTGTTCCCTCCTGGTTGTGAAATTCACTGCATTATGGCTTCTCTTTGATTATGTTTTGAAGCGTCAGAGAATGACCTTTCAACTCCTGCTAGAGGGACAGAGTCCACCAGAAGTCCACCTGCCTGCCCAACAGAGGCTCCCACGATGAAACAAGTCCCGAACAGGAAATTACRGGTGTTGCATGTAGTTAAACAATAAAATGATTTTTTTTTCAGGATTTCCTTTGCTCTTTAAGAGAGGCTGCTAAACATTTTGCTTGGGAAATCAAGAAGATCAGTGAAGAAGTCCTCACAGGAGAAAGACTAAAATAAACAAAAATACAACCTTTGTAGCAGTAAGGAAGACCATCTGTGATTAACACATGCTTATCTTTGCACCCAAAGCTAACCTCCTGCCAGGTTCCAGCAGTATTCTCCCGCACAGGACAAAGCGCCCAATAAATGCACTCCAGAAGATGATTCTTGGTTTACATTTGCATTTTGTTCCCATCAAACCTATTTAAGTAGCAGCTGCTTATTAACCCCAGCAGTTGGGGTTAGACTGTTTCCAAGAATGTTTTGAAGAGCACTGAGTTTTAGCCAGCGCTGCACTTAAACATGCAGAGGGATTAGAGGAAAAATAGTGACTACTCATTAAAATTGCATCTTGCTTTTAGTTAGAAAATGAAAAGATGAAGGTTCCCTTCACTTCCCTTCTTGTGTGTAAAAATCACACCAAATCTTTGTGAACTTAACAGAGTGCCACAAATATAGCAAGGTGTGTTCTCATTCATGGAAAGGATTTGTGCATTTCACTTGTGAGCTTTGGAGCCTGTATGTATTCACAACTGTGTGCCAATCAACTCTGAAATTTGCACAAGCATTTTTTTGTATCCAATGTAACCAAGCTAACGGAAAATATGCTTGTTAAAGCACAAAACATTTTAACCTCTCCCCTCAAAACACAACCCTGAACAGTGGAAAGCTTTTGCACAAGAATAATCAGGTAGTTGTGACCAAACTTAAAAATACTGAAGTTTATACTCAGACAACTCACTTTAATATATGCAAGATGTATAAGATATCTGCTTGATCATGCAGCGTTGGACATTCCTTCAGCTGCTCAACAAGCTTCCTGCAATCCAAATCACCATGAGCATCTTTAGGTAAGTGCAAAACATTTTCACATTCCTGGTAACAAAGACGGATGAAAAATCAAAGAAATAATCTTGAAAAAAGTAGCAGATCAAATTCAAACTGTAACGTCCCATTAAACAATACAACAGACTTGCAACATAACTCTGCACTTGAAATACAGACACATCACATAATTCTTGCCAGACTACTGCAGACATGAAAAGGACACTAATCCCAGGAAACACAACACCCAGAATGGAACTTTGTCTCTAGTTTTGGTTCAATCAACAAGGAAAGCCATTTTTTGGCCAAAACGAAGAAATATTTTGTCAAAGAGGGCAACCAAATTATTTGCATGCTTTTCCTGTCATTTGCTGTTACTTGTAAAGAGAAAAGCAGAAGGACACTACCTTTTTTTTAGTTGAAATAATGTAGAGCTTTTTGAGTTCCACCTCTAACCTGTATATACATRGTGTTGCAGATGTTACCATCATAAATTTTCCAAGCTTATGAAACTAACACCTTAACTAATCAGATGATGGAATCCTGCGGTGAGTTCTTGGATGAAGAGCAGTTTTGTTTAATAAGCTATTCAACAATTTATATGGTCCTAAAATACCATTTCCACAAACAGAGCCTGTAGGGTGGAATCCTTCAGCAGGCTAGATACAACCTCCTGTAACCATTCTCAGCAGCTGGTCACATATACTAAGACAAAACAAGTGCCCAGCACAACCCCATCTTCATGCCTTGTAGTGGGATTTGGCTGGTGCCTTAAGGACACCTGTCCTTTCACGCACTCCCCTCCTGCCCAGATATTACTATAAGTAGCATTTCTTGGAGAACATCTCTAAAGGCAGTGAGCATCCCATCCTTCCCTCTGTGTGTTCAGTTAGAACTAAAGACGATGACTTAACCTTTGGCCTTTAAAAATAAGCACCTATTATATTATTTTCTGTTTGGCACACACAATTAAAAATTTTCCACTTGATAATGTCTATTTAACCAAAAAACCTTCACCCAGCCAAAAAATAAATTCCAAAACAAGGGAGCAGTTATCCAGTGCCTCAGGCAGCATGGCTTGTCTGTGAAGGAAAATGAGAACTAGCATAGGGTTTGGCTGGGAAACACAGGTAAGGCCACAGTACTCCGTCCTAAAAACACAAACAGCATAAAAATTCCCACAGCTTACCTTTGTCTCAAAGAAATGGGGATTATCAACAAGATTCAGAGACTTACGGTGTGTGTTCAGAACTTTAGTGGGAAGAGACATAGACACAGCTGGAAAGCAAAGCCACCAGAAAGAAGGAAAAACAAAGTCCATTTCAGTAACATGAAAATCAAGAACACCTACATGAAGCAACTATACTAGCTGAAAACAACAGAAATACCTCCAAAAGTCAAAATATAGAGGCAACGCTTCTGAGATGCTGTGCGCGGAACTCAAAGACAAACTCATGTTCTGAACCTTATCTCCTTGCAGGATTGCTCCAAGAGCTTCTGAGATCAGCATGTCAAAGGTTCAGGTGCTACATGCTCAAACTGATACCTCTTATGACGGCCCATGCCTCAGAAATCCTACAGCCCAATGACCTGACCCTGCTAAGTGTTTTTAAACATTTGAACAGGAAGTATGTGGAGAAAATGGTCTAACTGGTAAGATATCATAATTAAAATTATAATGCTAAATGCAGGCTAATGCTCTGTTAACTTCCTATGTTGAATTCAACAGAGGATCAGATGATATGGCACATGAAAGACGGGAGAAGAGTCTAACAAAAAAGCTTGGAAGTTATTAATTTACACTGAAGTTAAGGGAAGCCTTCCTTTAACCAGGGCATTGAATACTACATACCTACATATAAAATGATGCATATGTTGGAATGTATTTACAAATTCAGTCAAAGCATTATTCTGGTGTAAATCCTCCAATCAGTCTATTAGAAATGTAGCATAATTAGGAATACTGTCCTCCCTCTCTACTCCATTTGTTCTTACAAATTTAGAAAGTACATGTGCACACTTACGTTTTTCTGGCATTGAAATATTTCATTTTACCACTTTATTAAAATAAAGTACATTTTGTCTGCCTTTGTATAAACAAAGGAAAAAAAAGAATTCACTGACTCAGGTTCTAAAATTCTATTCAGCTGAGAAGCYGTAGCAGTTTCCATAACATTAATTGTGATTAAATGTTACATTTCATAGCAGGTTATTTATATATACACCAAGACATGGGATACTATGGGAACACGACAGTAACAGCATCAGATTCATTCTTATTTCCTGATAACTACAACATACTTGTGCCACTAGTTCTTTTTAAATAGCAGAATTTTGAAATACTTGAACTTACCCCTTSTAGCACCCAAAACAGGTTTTCTATTATTATCACTAAATAAATAATAGGGAGAAGTACCTGGAACCTCCAAGCCCTTTGTCTTGGCCATTATTGACAGTATCTCTTTTGTGGAATGGTTTGCACTGAACACAGGTGGTTGATTTGCAGTCTTTGAAGTTGGAGGCAGGTATGACTTCAGTGCTGTACTCTGCAGGACATCATTTATATACTGATCCAGCTCATCCTGGCTTTCTAGTGTGAAATACATAAAAGAAAAGGTTTATTACAGGTAAAATCATAATTTATCAGTGCTTTCGTTTTCAAACACAYCACTCTATTCTTGCTTATATAGAAGGGCACATAAAATTGCAAGAATATCAAAAGCAAGAGATTTTTAAGCTGAACAAATTGGAAAGAAAAAAAATGATCAGTTTTTGGCACTGTGAAAAGAGTTATATTAAGAAGTTAGTTTTCCCTTTGAAAGGAAGCAAAAGGGTTTTTATCTTGCTGGTATTCCACAGATCACGGTTGGACTCGATGATCTTAACAGTCTTTTCCAACCTAAACGATTCTATGATTCTATCATCTCTTCCACACAAGCTCTTGTCTATGACTCCTCACACTCTCTTCCTCCCTCTAGCCCCTTCCACAGCACCCCCCCACCTTCTCACTCTTCAGACTCTCCTTTACTGCAGCACTTATTGGTCAATGCCACACGACGAATGTAGGAAGAATATGCACAAATTMCTTCTCCAAATTAAGTCATGCAGGTATTGTCCTCAGACTGATGCATGAGAAACCTGAATGACTATCAACTGCACACAAAATAGACTCTGCATTGTAGGTAAACCCAGGCTCTGCTGATAGAACTTGACAGAGAAAAAATCTGAAGTGAAAAAACACTACCTTTTTCACAGAAATCTGCTGGATAGCCTCCATATTCACTGTCAGGACTATTACGGCCTTCAGTAGGGTCATCAAACAGTTTCACGTCACAGTCTGGATCCAGGAAGCTTAGATACGTATGAAAAGAGGTGGTAAGAAATTCTGATAGCTTGCCTATCTTCACCCTGCAAACAGGAACACATACCAAAGAGCATTAACATCCACTATTTTGATACTGATTAATGCTCACTTGAAGGAGCTTTCAACAACTCCTTCAAAATTTATGAGACCTACTGTTAAATCCACCGTTGGTAACTACAAAGTAGCACGTACTGATACTGAGAAAAACAAATGCAAAACAATAGTTGCAGATCCAGCTGGGTACTTATTGCTCTAGCTACTAATTGAACTTAACTGTGTTATGGTAACACCTACAGGCCTAATTCAAAGCCTAATTATGCAGGGTGCTGTATGTTTATATGAAGGGAGACCCTGAACAAAGACCTAAACTCCAACGATAATGCATGAGAAACTGGGGTTGAGAAGTTCCCACGAACAGCAGTATTTTTTCACAGAACTGCAGTGCTGCTAAAAAACAGAAAGCACACCTGATTGTCAGAGGAAGATACTGATTGAGAGAGGGCAATCAGAAAGAGAATAGGGAGGTACTGTGGCATCATATTAAATTGCTTTTATATGTAGATGAATGGAACACATAAGCTTACAAGTACTACATGTAATTCATGTTTAAAACATGTCCGATACCTGTGAAAGATAATTACTTCTTAAAAACAGAAGCCCAGCCAAGACCTTTTGGAAATACAAACCTTTGTATTTCCAAAGGTTTGACATTCGTTTTTCCTTATCCATTAATGGCAGTCAGAGATGGTACAMCTTTTGGGAAATAGATCTTTTCCATTGCATCTGAGGTCCAGCTACCATCTGATTGCCACGTAATAACTACAGCTGAAACTTCTCTCTCCGCAGAGTTCTAGTACAAGGTCTGTGCACTATCATAAGTTCAAAACTGAGGCTTGTATGGGATTTAATTTAAAAAATCATGGAGACAATAATTTGGGAGTTCTGACATTACCTTGCACCTCCAAAATAACCATCCTCTAATTTTCTTATGGTGGCAAGAACCGCTGGATGAATGTCAGTACCATCATCAACTAAAAAAGAATAATGGAAGAGTTGAAGCTTACCAACACATTCTTAAACTATCATGTCCAAATAAAGTGGATTACTGGGTGTTCTCTACAAAGTAAATCAGACAAATTTACAACAGAACCCACAACTGCTATCAATACTAGCTTATTCAAAAAAACCCAAACAAACAAGCAAACAAAAAAACAACCCAAGAGACAAGTTCTAAAGGGATTTCTCAAGACAAAACCCAACCCACTCAAGACAAGTTCCACAGGGATTTCTATCAAATTTCTTTGGACAGAAATAGTATGGAGATGATGGGGAGATGCAAGGATATAAAGGGGGAGTAAAACCAAAATGAAATATTACCATGTCATCCAAATTCAGCATACACATGAGAAAGTTAAACTGTACTTTTGATGTTGAAACTCAGATGTTGAAACAGTCATGCCASCTGTCTCCTCTCAAACCGACTTCCATCCTACTCCCCTGCAGTAATCTACTCTGCTTGAAACAGAGAAAATTAAGTTTACCAAGCATTGTATGGGTGATGGGAAAYGTCAAGGTTGGTCTCCCGGTCATCCTCCAACAAGAAGTGAGGTAAGCCAGCTCTGTCTTGAGCATCTCCACAATCATCTGATTGTCTAGAGCCAGATAGAAGTGATGCTGGTCAGTAAACTAGAGAACAAAGAAATATGGCATATGAGTAGTTGTCAGTGCTCTCCTTATTTTTTTCCATTTCCTCCCTTAAATCATTCACAAAAGCCATATGAACTATTCTTGACCACAACACAGACTGCATGAATTAACCTAACAAGGCCTGCAACTGTGAAAAGAAATCCATGCTTTTGCAGAGTCCATCTTCTTACTTGTAGGCTGACCATGAAAGAAGCAAGCTATACAAATAAGAAGTAGACAATCACACCCATGAAGTAGAATCTTCCCAATGATGAATTACAGTAACCCATGATCTGGAAGACAGAAGTACTCTAAATGTGGAAGAAAAAACTAACAGTAGCAACAAAAACAATAAATAGGCTTAAGTGCATGCTGGGGACTGGGGACTAGTAACTGTATGGCTCTTGGGAACAATCTGAAAGTCAAGCAGAATACAGAAAAACTGGCAGTTACTGTGGAAAAAAGGTACATTAAATGTACAATGGTAAAGTGTGCTGTTCCCACTACAGAGGAAAGCCAAGAACCACAGTAAGAGACTATTACGGCTACTTCAGGAGCTGGAAGCCAAAAAAGCTGGACAAACAACAGAAAGTATGTCAAAGCAGCCACAACAGAAGTTAAGGAAGCACATAAGCCTTGGGGAGGGGTGGAAAAAGGAGGTTGGGATGTAAAATAAACATCAATTAGTAAGACACATAATGGTTGAGGAGAAAACATCCTGTAAATGCATCAGAATTAATAGGAAAATATGGAAACTGTAGGTCTGTTAATAAAGAAAGAAAGGAGGTAGGAAGAGAGGATACAGACAAGCAGAAGCATTCGGTGCTGTTTTTACTGACRGAAGAAGAGTAGTGAATTATGATCTGTAATACTACTTTTAACGAAGCAATAGGAGTCCAGCCAGAGTACAGGAAGAAAAGGTTAAAGAGCACATAAATTCAAGCTAGCAAAGTCCAGAGAAATTACTTCACAGAACTTAAGGAACTAGCCAAAACAATCCCTAAGCCACTCGCAATTAGTTTTGATAATTCAGGAAGAACAGGTCCCAGAAATCTAGAGACAAGTAAACACACCGCCTGTCTTTAAAAAGGAAGAGCCTTTTTAGGCTCTTATGCTCATACACCAGTAAAGCCAATTTCAGTGCCTGAAAGCACAGGAAAACAAAGCCAGTTTGAGACTGCTAAGTCAATCACAAAATGATAAAGCAAGATGGCCAAACAGTCATATCAAAAGCCAATCTCAGCAAACCAGTCCAATTTCCTTCTTTGGGAGCAACTAGATGGTAGGTGCAAGAAAGTGGCTGACATCTCTCAACTTTTGCAAATTTTCACACTAGTGAGCTGAAGATAAAACATCTGAGGAGGCAGAACTGCTTGAAAAATTGTTCTCAAAAGGTAGTTATTAACCATTTTTTCAGAATGAGAGGGTATCTAAACAGGGTCAGCCTTTGCCTAACACCCAATCAATGTTTTCATTAGAGACCAGGATGAAATACAAACTACAAAACCACAAAATTTGTGGACATTACTCAAGATCAAAACAGATGAGTTAACTGATAACCTCAGGAAGGTGAAATTAAACATTAATTCCACCCCCCCAAAAAAAAGTCAGGGGGAAATGTCTGGCTACAAAGTACAATGAAAAATGTTATGGAGGTTTTAGTCAAACATGGAATAAGCAGGAACCRTCAGTGTGTTGCTGATGCAATGATAAATGCCATTTTGGAATATATTAATAAGTATGTCCATACCTGATACACAGCAAGATTTTAGCCGGAATATTGGGTCCTACTTACATAGTAAAATGTGGACGAAGAGATATTTTGAAAAAAATCATGACTCTAAGTAATTTTTCCCTAATTTGCAGAAGTGAAAATTGGTGTGGGGGAACAACACAACAAATAAACAATCTGTTACAAAGATGCTTGTGATCAATTGACATGGGGAAGAATGGGAAGGGAGCCACATTATTTGCAGTAAATCTGATGTTGTTTGGACATCATGAAGCACTGCAGAAGCTATCTACGGAGTCCACTGAATGCCTTACACTGGAATTTAAAGACTGCATTAGTCAAACATCTATTTAGGAGGGTGTGAGCACTCTTTATCATGCCCCAGTTGCACACGTTTGAAATACGTGATCCCTTGGCCTTCTAGTACCAACTGCTAGAATAAGTCTACAGGAGTGTGTCATATTTCATTAAATGTATAAATACGAGCCATTAATTCTGGGAGAATCTAAACTTCCAGCTACACTGAAAAAAGCACTGAACAGAAAACAAAGACAGAACGTCCCCTTCTCAGCACTATTGACCCTTTCAACAATATAATGAAAAGATTGTATCTTAGTCTCTTGGGGGTTATAGTACTTGGCACGCTTATGTGAAACTAAGTTTTCCATCAAAGCAATCAGTAGAAAGATATATTAAGTAACCTATTTCTGGAGAAACTATTTCATTAGCTAGAATGTTG
The DNA here is from genome assembly GCA_030449065.1 of Oceanodroma leucorhoa. Classification (NCBI taxonomy): domain Eukaryota; kingdom Metazoa; phylum Chordata; class Aves; order Procellariiformes; genus Oceanodroma; species Oceanodroma leucorhoa. Next base: position 4,043,724 of record JASVER010000032.1, on the reverse strand, counting down.
GTTTGGGCAGAGATCAGTAACAACTTTGTACTATTGATTTGCTGTGTTCTTCTAAGCCAAAAGCCAAAGAAGGCAGACTCTGTATGACAGAAGAGAGATTTATCAGCACTCCTACCATGTTGATCATCCAACGCTCTTAAAAAAGAGCACAAAGCAAAGCACATCTGCTTTATCAGCCCTGCTCTACCTAAAGTAGTGTGACAGCACGTAAAAGCAAAGAGCTTCACTAATGATTAGCCATTAAGCTTTACATGCTCACCTGAGGGGTAAAAGTAAATATTTGATTTCTTATCACGTACAGCTTGGAGGTGCCTAACACTCCAATGTGTCGGTGTGGCCGTCCACTTAATTTCATGTTCTTGTTACGGCCTGTAAAGAAAAGAGAAAGAAAAAAAAGTCTCACCTAACATTTCCTGTGTGGCTTTCCACAACAACCATTTTAGACAATGAGATCTACTTCATTGATATCACCAAGGCAGAAGACAGGTAACAGAGTGAGATGCTAGAGACTGGTGTGTTTTGTAGCAATCACCAATATAATATAGCTAGAGTTCTTCAAAGGCCTGATTAAAAATAAAAATTTTGACTTCACTGACCATGGGATTGGGTCTTTTAATTATAGTCATTGCTCAGCACCCAAAGCTTCCCCATCAAGGACAGGAGGTATGACCTTTCAAAAACAAGGCCATCAACATACAACAGAAATTGCAGTGCTTTCACTGTAGAACCTTAAAAATTCTTGCCCACAGAAGGCTAAATCCAAATACAAAGTACATCCAAATACAAAAAGATTTTCATTCATCAGGCTAATAAGCCCCACTTTTCTCATTAGAGCTTATTAGCGAATGATCCACACTGCACCCTTTGCTCCAGCAGCCAGGAGCTGACTTGAATCTGTCTGACAAGGAATACAAGCCAAACAACCATGAGACTGAAAAAATACCACTGTGAACATTCCGAAAGAATTCACTGTTAAAAACAATACACCAATGTGTCAAATCATCCTACTCACCCCCACTAGTGAAAGAAAGCTGTTACGAACGATTCTGAAATAAATGTAAGCTTCAGCAAAGCTCTGMAAATGTTTAATTTGTTAAAATTGTTTGTGATAAAGAGACAAATTCTTTCCCAAAAACAGCACATGCAATTTCCCTTCTCCATGTAAAGGGCACACTTTCTAAGACTTATTTGAAGGCTCCATTACTTCGGATGCTTCCAAAAAACTTCCTGTTAAAACGAAAAAAACCCAACAAAAACCACCACCACAACAACAAAAAAAAAACCAAAACCCACCCCATGAACAGCCTCATACTCTCTCTCAGCATTATCCATAAGCAAATTGCCATGGGAACATGCTCCAGACTGACAGAGAAGCACAATACGGCTCCCCTTGTCCACGCTACAAAGGAATCTTATCAGTGCTGATTCACCCCACCTCAGTTTTAGTTCGTAGTAACATCCACAATTTTGAGTCATGAGTTGCTGGCATGCTTGAAGTAGTAAAAATAAGTTCAATTAGGAATACATGTAACAAATTTTCCACCAAGACCCCATTCATTCCAGCAAGGATTATCAAAAGAGACAGTTATCARAAGATTTTCAAGTTAACTAGAACCAGTAGGAGTTTTGGGTAATTTATTTAATCCAACTGCCAGGCTCTGGGGAAAACAGGCCTCTAGGGCCATGGCTGAGGGACTGGAACATATTTAAAGTCCTGTGTTTAGAAAAGCCCTGAAGGCTTCTGAGTTTGCAACAGAGACAGAGAGCTTCAGCAGCTCAACTCAGCTCAGGGTTGGAACGAACATTAGCAAGAATCTGACAGCTCAAAGATGCTCCAATAGCAGCACGGCTTCCCTSATTTGGAGCAGAAAACTTCCCAGGTTGTCTGCTGGTAGAATGGCAACCACACTGCTCAGACTTAAAAGAGAAGTACTCTGGCTTCTGAAAGGAAAAACATTTGATTTTTTTCCATGTTTTTCCAGGCATTTTTTCTAAAGCCAGTTTCTCTGTGGAAGTAGTTCCTGCAGGACAAAAAAAGAGATAGTTCTTGCCTACCTCCAAGGGCACAGGGAAACTTGTATTTTGGCCACCTTTTCAAATGAGGCTTTTTTTTTTTTCCTGTTGGAGTCCTTTATTTAAGACAGAAGTTCTAATTTTGTTAAGCTTCTTTGCACAAATGCATTTTTTTTAAATCAAAAAAATTGATTTAAATAAAAGAAATTAAATCAAGGAAGTTGAGACAGTGTGAAGCAAGAAAAGCAAAAAACAAAACACCACCCTTAAAAAATACATTGCACAGCAGTAGAGAGAAGCTTCCATGTTCAACTACCTACCCAGCATGGTGTAGAGATTACTCAGGATGCGAGCTGGCTGCACTCGGAGYGGATGGATATCAGCAATGCTCTGAACATTGATTCCATGGTCTTGCAAGAGACTCTTAATTTGATTAGATTCTGCCAAAACAGTTACTGCATAACAGAAAACAAAAACACTAGTAAGAACCAATGCTCTACTTTTTTTAACTGAATGTTTCTACTGTCTCCTCTCAACTAATGCATTTAGTTAACTAAAAAGGCACAAAGGCCTTACTTCTTTCTTCATTTATGAGCCCGTGAGATCAAAAGGGATTGCAAGAGGGCATCAGACAGATTTTGGCTCTCCATTTCTCAACATGTCTTGCCATTCTTGTCCACTTTGGATCACATGGTAATTCAAGTTGGAAGGGTCCTCACGAGGTCTCTACTCCAACCTCCTGCTCAAAGCAGGGTCAGCTCTGAGGTCAAACCATGTTCTTTGGGGCTTTATCAGTTTCTTCTGACTTCTTTCAGTACCACTAGTTAGGATCATACAGTCTCTTTCAGCAGATAGGGCTTCCCCCCCCCATAAAACAAGGGGAAACATGACTTGAAAATCTTTGTTGTTTTAATACAGCACACTATAACAACACAGCGAGTCAACAGGGAAGAGGTGCTGTTACTTGTATAGCAATAAACATTACAGAGGCCATAAAGTGGTGGCAGAGGTAGGAAAAAAAAAAAGTCCCAAAATCAGAGGAATTTGCAATCCAGGCCCTGATCCCACCCCTTCACCTGCTTAAAGGTTTTGCCCATGTTAGCTGGCTTATTGGTTTGGGACTAATAATTCAGTATTATTCTTCTTTGCACTATAAATACTTGTCAAAGAATGCTAAAAATAAGCAAGCACTTCTATTTCTACTAGAAATTAAGCACTTCAGAATAACAAAATGCCACCCCCATGAGACACCAACAGGGTGTAAACAAGCACATGCCCAGGTCACTGTATCACTGATGAAGGCTTCTCCTGATAAACAAGCTGGTTGCTTTTGCAGAGCGGTACAGGTCCTTGAAAAGCCTTTAAGCCCTGATCGGCTGGTGTTTGCCCCGTGCTTAATTTTCTGGTTTTGGCTGTTCCTGCATTGACTAAAGAAGCCATTCCCTGCAGCAGCCAAAAGATAGCCGTATGTCTGGCTACCTCACCTCTGTGTACAGAGATCCTCCCCACTCATTGCTCTCTGGTTCTTCCAAAAAGGAGCTGCACAGAAATCTAACTAAACTGACCTGTCTCCTGTCAGTCCTGCTCTTTTTTGCTAGAATCCACCAAGATTTTCCTTTTCACTACAAGATTAAGTTTGCCACTCTCCAGTCCCTGACAAGTGTTAGAATTTTAACAAGTATTTTTAAAAAAAGTTTGTTAAACCTGATCTTCCCTCCTGGAAAAAGGCAGCTAGGCAAACGAACCCTTTCTCCTTCTCACAGTATCATCAAAGCATCCATGTCCCATGCAAAAATACACATTGTTTTTAAACATGTCTTTCTTCTCTCCTGTACATAAGGACTTCGCCATCACACGATCCAATTCACCCAGAATGTTCAAAAAACTCCCTCACCTTGTACCACAACATCAGGTTTAAATCCAGTAGAAAATCTCCTGTTTAASGGATCAATTTCACCCGCAGCAAGAAATCCCTAAATATGCAAGAGAATAAATGCAAGAGAAAGAAAAAAGAAAGGAAACAATTAAGTAAAAGCCTTCTGATGACATCTAGAAGAAATCTTAACCAATTTTCATATTTTATGAGGAGAGCAGGACTTAAAGCCTGGTTTAATCTACCCCATCCCTTAAGTAGCACATTCAATAAAAACAATGGCTGCAGTGTTTTTCAGAACAACAAGAAAATGGTTATGACTGACACAATCTGCGTGTTCATATTTCCTATTTTAGAGTTGCAGCAACTGACACAATTTTGCCAGGCCAGTGATCTTTTTGCAGCCCCACAGAGATATTCAATGGTTCCTTTACAAGTCCATGGCTAATATGGGACAACTCTTACGCCACAGAGTAAGGCATAGCCCAGTGGAGCTGAAATAGTGCAATCTCCTAGCTCTGGGACAGCCAGGCAGGCTGGGCATATTCCTCTAGCCTAACTGTATATCCAGTCCATCTGACAACTTACTCAGCTTGATTAGAAAAGACAATTGCATATCTGTATATATATACACCAAGAAAAAGCTCCTGAAAGCTTAGTCACCACTCCATAGTTCATGTACATGTTTCTATTGGAAAACACATTGTCCCCTACCTGTCAACCAAATTGTACTTAAAGTCAAAGCCATCTCAAAACAAAATGAAATACAAGCTCACCTACTATACAAGAAACAATTACCTCTGCTAATAGGCAGCTAAGGACATACAATGATTGGCCCCAAAGATGAGGCAGTTTTCCCACTGGGATACGATCCACTGAGTGAGGATTTTCATACTCCTCGTCCACCTGAAAACAAATGCATAAGCAAGAAAAATTACCCTAAAGTTGTGAAGAACAATCAATAACATGGAAGTATTGGAAAAAATATCATTTACCATCTACCCTTTCTAACCTGCCATTATTACTGACGTGCAGATCTCTTGGTTTTACTTTTAAGGCTGCATGTTTTCTGGGACAAGAACTATGCTTCATTTTCGTACACCGCTCCACCCTTCAAAGCTGGAGGTTGAATGGGGACTCTGCATGCAATTATAGCTTTCGTGTTAGCACTTCCCCTTTCTTCTCACCATGCCTTTGCTGCCTTCCCTCTGGGCAGCTTGTAGGTAATTGTGTGTCTGCCTTCCAACCCCTTGCAAGATGACACTTGAACTTCACCGATGTCTGCCTAGCTTCCTGAAGCAAAGGTGCTTTCCAAAAATGAAGGCTATTCCACCTTTCCTGTGTTAGCAAGAATGGTCAATAGAAAAATTAAGAGTAGACTCTTATTAATTTAGAAAAAGAAAAACTGCCTTGGTTTTGCAGTATASAGATCTATTGAGGACAGGGGAAAAACCCGCCTAGATAATATCTTTACCGTAGCCATTTTAAAATTTACAGATGACAGGCAAAATCTACCCTGTTTATTTGGCATGCTCATTAGATCATCATCATATCAAAATTCACAAGRAGGCTCTGAACTCTTACACGCTTGTTCCCACTAGGAGGGCAATTCAGAGTTTCCACCTCAGATCTGTGAGCAAGAGATCAGCTGTCAACACTTGCTGCCCAAACTTAGACCAACCCATCAGGCTCCACACCCTTAGAGAGTGAGGGCTGAGAAGTCTGGAGTGGGAGAAGAAGTTGGCAGGGAGGGATACAAAGGCAAAGAGCATGGAAGAGCACATAAGCTTGTCTGAATTTCTCTGTCACAACGGGAGAATCAGGTAAACAGTAACAGCGAAGATGGGGGGAAAAGAAAAACAAACAAACAAACCAAACAAAAAACCCAACCCAAACCCTAATCCATCTGAAACCTGTTTCTCTGTCACATACAAGCTCTGGAAAAGAAAGAGCACAATGAATCAATAGACTAGACAGGCAGRACAGCCTATGCTTTATTTCTTCTTTGAGCTTCAGTTCCTAAGTCAGCATCAGCATTTCTTAAATATTTATCTTGCTATGAGGATTTAAAACTTTGGACCTGCTCTAATATTTCCGTAGGCACCCAGATTCCCAAGTAAAAATGTGACCATTTGGAAGCCTAAAGTTTACCATTTCTCAGCGGGAGCTGTGAGAGGTCTCTTAGTTTTTAAATACTGTGCAGTAGCCTTTTTTTTATTGGTGGTTTAGATTTATCAGCTACAGGAAAACTTTAAAACTGACATTCATCTTGATACCTATACTGTGCATACTGAAATGGATCTGCATTTTCACAGTACCTTTTCTGGAGGGACTGCGTACAGTTCAGGCATTAGCACTATTCCGTTCTTCTCTCTAATAAGAATTCCTTCCAGAGCCTCTCTATACTCTTGTACCTGGAAGTATTTTTAAAAGAGAGTGAGAATTCACATTACAGTCAGCAAACACGAAACAGTAAAGTTAAAGTTTTAGTACTTTCCAACAGTACTTTTCTGCTAAAAGTTCATTTTAAAAAAAAAGGGGGGGGGGGGAATCATGACTTGCTTATGGAAGATCCGGGTTCAAATTCTCAGAGACTGTGCCGGCATCTCAATATTATCAGCCTCAGAAACATGAACACACATCTTTAATCTATAACACACCTCTGCAGTACAAAACTTCTAACATATTCCTATCAAGAAGTCACTGGAACAAATCCTACATGAAATTTGCAATGGATGACAATGCAGTGACATGGATGTCAGGACTGATAATACCCATAAAAGTGTAAGGTGTATAAATTGTTAGCTTTCTACCATGCACATCTGTCTAGGATTTTCTGAATTCTGCTTTGCAGGACTGGAAAATCAGTTGCTCTTAACTGATTCGCTTAAAAATTTGCCCCATGGAAAACTTAAAAATAGATTTAAACTGTTTAAAAATACCTAAGTTAACTGAAAAGAAAATCGGCTTGTTCTTGTGTTGTTAGACAACATATTATGAACAATAATACCAGACTGATACAAAATAAAGAACATTTAATATTCTTTTTACCAGATCCCTTATTTTGTTCCATTTGTTAACTATTCCATTCCAAGGTTTTACTTACAGGGAAGCTGTTTTCAAGCACTACCAGCACCTGCCTCTGAAATCCTATTTCTGCTATCTCCTTCTTAGTACAGTGGAACACGCAAGCTAAGGTACCCACAGATTCGTATTATGGTACACTGGTATTTTCAGTATCCTGTCCTTCTCCACTCTTTTTGAGACCTCAGGGTGCTTATTTTTCTAACATTTACTGCCATTGCAAGGACTTGTTTGCAGCAGTAATTGGGGAAGACTAGACACTCACCTGAGTGTCTCAGTGACTCACTCAGCTATGTTTAAACGGTGGGAACAGGGAGCAATTGCCCAGTCTGACCATGCCCCAGCACAGCCCATCTGCACACCATAAAGGCAACCAGGTACACACTGTCCCAGATAATCCAACTAAATTCTAGAGACTGCTTTGTGAAGTGGTATTTTATTGACACRACTGAAGTTTCAGTAAACTTTCTATTTTTCCCCCCTCAGGAAATAATGCCATTTGTCTCTCCATCAGACTGTTTTTACTGCGTTCAGGAAAGCAAATTACATTTCTAGTGTCAGTAAGTATTTCACTTGATTTACAACATCTGGTACAGAAAGAGGACTTTTTGGTCTGAAATTCCCTGCTTTGTTTCTGATGCCATTTTATTTTTTAAGACCTTATGTTTAGCAATCTCTTGTCCCTCTGCATACTAGGCGATTTTAAATCACATGTATTTTTTACTTCCTTCAAGCCATCAATCTATAGAAGTCTTGGTATGAATACATTTCGCCCTGGCTACTTGTCACTCTTTAACTCACCAATACTCTCCAGGTGCCACTATGACCTTTGGAGGGCCAAAATCAATTTAGCTCCCCTGGCCACTGGATGCTTGACACAGTAAAGGCATGAAGTAACTTAGGGAATCATCAATTAACTTAGGAAATTAGTGAAAATTAAACAGCTCCTCATAATCCAATCCCAAATCTCCCTGAAGGTACAAAAGAACTGAAGGTACGATGAATCTTGTTCTCAGCAGCCAAGCCACAGAGACTRGGGGAAAAAGAAGCTGGTCTCATCCTGCAGTAATTGGGAAAGGGGCATCAAGGCTGGCAATCAGACAGAMCCAGGCAAATTAACTCCGTTCAGCCCAGTCTGAGCACACCAGCTAACAGAGCCACCCAACCTACTAGAGAGAGGGCAACGAGGCCCCAGTGTGCACAACATCACAGCCTCTACCACGTCACAAACTCCCCAAGAAGGTGAGATTGCCTGAAGACTACTCCCATCCTGCTGATGGGGTATCCAACTGATACCCAAAATAAACATGGAGCAAAGCTACAAAATGCTGTGGGCAAATGGCTTTGCATTTCCATTGAAAGCAATTTCTTCTTTCCTCACCTGAATTTTGTCCTCAGTAAATACTCCATCAATTAGGAAGTATGTCCAGAATACCGGCCATTCACATTCAATATTCTCAAAGAGCTTGAGCTCAGCAGGATCATAGTGCAGCCTGCTTGGATCCTAGAAATTCAACAATACTCATTTAGTCACAGTGCTAAATTAGTCACTCATATTCCCATCATAATGTCAGCCTACTTTATACAAGTAATTAAAACCAAGAAACCAATAAAACCACCAGAAATAGTTTCCATCAGTCTCTTGACTTCTTTTTCACATTCAGTCTCAAACTCATTTAATCGTTCCCTAGACAAATCGACCCTTCCCAGTCTCAGAATCTAAGTGTCACCCAAATAACCTTGGCTCTGCCTCAGTTCAAAGGTATTTTGGGACGCCTCAGAGACACCGCTTCCACTTAGGCACCATAAGCATATCTAAGGGTTCATTTCTTACAGAATTATGAATTAAGTTCTATCCTTAATAATTGGTTTTCAAACCCTTAGCCTCCTTCAGATATGTGTCATTTCTAGGGTGCATACCTGGATTACCTCCAAATCCACTAAGATGTCTTAACAGTAATACAGAACTTCACCTCTTCATGTAAATGAGACAAAAAATGTCTATAAACAAGACAAAGTTCTTCCTAATGTCTACTGAAAATATGTATCAGAAGTACCTCTCTGGGTGTCTTGTAACCATCTCGGAGAAACCGACAGCAACCATAGCGGCCCTGTAAAAACAGACAAAATTATAGAAAACTTCACATACTGTTCTTCCTCACAGACTAACATCAGCATAAAAGTATATGCTGAGTTTTAAGTGTCACTTAGGGATTTTCCTCCCTCTCTTCCATGCACAGATGCACCAAGTCTGGCAACCCTTCTTTAATTAGGATTTTCAGTTAAGAAAGGGAGGTTCTGCCTCTCTTTCCCTCTGGAAAATAAAAATAAAGGAAATCCTTACCTGCAATTTGGATATGATTTCACTCTTAGTCACATTAACAAGGTTTAGATCCTCCACTGCAAAAGCCGGGTAAGAAATAATAGAGAGAAGGCCAGCATCTATCTCCTTTGATGTGGAAGCCCTTGGCAACATGGAGTATAGAATAGACTGAGCAAAACAGGAACAGAAGAGAGGGATGTAAAACAATTTACCTACTTCAAAAGTGCAAATGGAATAGACTATACTATTTGCAAACTGACAGAGAACTCATTGCATAATTATTTTTAACTGAGTTAGAACAAGAGTGCTTCACGCCACTCACTTTCACATAATCTACTAGAAACAGGGTGAACAGCGTAGTCTGAAGCCATCCTTATTACGTTAAGTTCTTGGATCAGTTAATCAACATTTCATTTAACAACAAAAGGGAGAGGGTGTTGGGTTTTCCCCTAGCAAAGGAAAGAAGACTAGTTTTTACCTGACAATGTTCTACTTCATCAGGAAGAACATGAATCACTGATTTGTGTCCTCCATGAGCTCCAAAAAGATCTAGTTCATCAATTGCTTCCAAAGCAGCCTTCAAAAAAAACCCAAACAACAACACATAACAATTAAATACCTTTTAAGCCAAGTATACACCCTAGCACCTGTGCTTATCCTCTGAAGGAAATTACGTAAGACAGAAGTTTGCTCCACAGACATTTTTTCATCTTTAAAGGGAAGCTTGACAATATTTTAGAAAAAGTAAATATTTCTGTCTTTCTGCTAGTAGGATACAGGACTGATGTGCTGGTGACCCTTCTTACAATTTAAAGGCAGTGCAAAACAATGGGGAGCAGGGCTTCCACTGAGATAATATCTAAATATTTAAGTCCTTCRTAATAAATGCCTCTCCTGTCCTATATTCCAAAATAACCCCCTATTCAGTGGCCTTTCACTCCTCCTGCCTAAAGGACCGTTCAAAGAGGAAGGCTTGTTCAAGGCACCCCAGAATCAGCAGATGCCTGTGCCCCAAGAAGAAAGCATCACCATCTCTCTGATATTATCACTTCCCAATGGGAAGAGAAACCAGACATCTGCTCTCTGCACAGCCAACCAAGGCACAGCATGCTCCATGTCAACAGGTGAATCACCACATCACATACCTCTTGGCCATAATATATTTGCCTAGTGAAGACATTAGCAGCCCAACCACCGATTCCATTTGGGCACTCCTACTTTAACCTAGCAGGCTACAAAACGTGGCTTTGCAGAAGCAGGGTGTGCAGCACCACGCAGGGAATGTGGCAGGAAGAGAGCAAGGACCAGACAGCCAGAGTCAGGCTAGCAGAGCTGTCCTCTGAAATGCATATTCACAGGGTTGCAGCAGCACTGAATGTTGCTCCGTGCCCATTTTTGTCCTGCAGGTTCACACTAATGACAATCTCTGACAAAGGAAGGATCGCACAGCGCAGCTTGTCGTATCTCTCTGCAGAGGGGCAAGGGTATTTTTCTGCTTCCAACACAAACATGGGTTTACTGGCTCTGCAGAGCCCCTCTCTCTAGCCGAGCGCTAGAGCAGCAGATGTTCCTGATAGCAGCAGAAAGCCCCGTTGAGGAACTGATAGCCGGGACCATGGGCAGTCTTAATGGTGCAGCAAAGGTACTGAGATCCACTCATAGGCATACACTCTGTGCTGTACTGCTGCCACRGGTAGCCACACAAAGCAAATACGAGAGAGAAATCTTAAGAGGGAGAATTCCTGAGGCAGATTAAAAAAAATAGCATCTWCCTCACCCTCTGCAGCAGGGCCTTCAGCGTGCCCCCCCCAGTCCCCACTCCAAACAGCACTTTTATTGAACTCAGAGCCACAGAGAAGGAAAGCTGTGCAGCAAGTCCTGCAGATAGTCCTGACATCAACACACTCAGAAGTCGCACAGAGACCACAGCAACCTGCAACAGGCTGTTCAGTGCTAAAGAAATTCGTACTGGACAGCTAAGGAATAACTTCACCCACAGATGCTGCCCTGTCACTATTYGACTTAACTGTGGCCAAGACCAGCAGTTTCTCCTTCTTGCAATCACACAAGATCTTGATAACTAATAAATCCTGCTGAAATGCAACTAGACCTTTGACCTTAATGATATTTGGCCTGTCAATCCCCCAGACACCATGTAAAAAGGTAGTTGTCAATTACATATTTACATTTATGGCCTTCTGAGCTTCATTTAGGATCTCAGTGACCTTGTACTATGGGGGAACCAGAAATATCCACCTCTTTTAAGTACATCTTTACTCATTTTTATCTCTAAATTACTTGTGAGTAATTTCTCAGACTGATATTCTGCTGTTTTCCAGAATTTACACCTGACTTAATCTTACCATGAAAGCATCACATATAATACTGGGGCTGGAGAATTAAGGAAGGGGGACAGAAAACCAGAGGCCACTCTCTGAGGCTGCACYTCACTGAATCGATCAGATTCATGCCTCAATGAATCCGGTACACTTCTTGCAATCCCCGGAACGACTGTGCTGAGGTCCTTYAATGAAAGCCATTATCACAAGGATTTTACACTGAAAAATACTCACTCACACCCAAACAAAAATTCTTATACAATCAGTTAACTATCGCAGTGGCCAAGAAGACTATGCAAAAGAAGCCATCAGGTTTGTCAGAGCCCTTCAGCATGACAGAACAGCCACGAAGGAGGTGTCAGGAAGACATTCTCACTTTGGCCATCCCTACGGAGCTCGCGTTCAGTTCAGGGATGCCCTGGTTGGTCTTATCACCACGTTCCCAAATTCCATAATCCTGCAACAACAACATCATTAAGAAAAAACTGGCATGATTATATACAAAAACAATGCTTCCCCCCCCTCACCCCACAACAAAACCAGACCCCTGCATGAAATTAGTTTATTTGCCTTAAATTAAAAAAAAAAAAAAAAAAAGGCTCCAAGTCTCCAAAGACCCCCTCCTAATGTTTAAAGAGCAGCACATAAAAATATACCCCAGCAGGAGGTCTACAGTCGTGAAATCACCGTCTTCAAGGAACACACAAAGCCCTTTATCCTTCCCCCTGTGCACGCTTCTCCCTGTGCCCCTTCAACTCATCACTTTCCAAAAAGTTTGCTAACACTTTGCTCTTTTTAGAAAGGCTCACAAGATTTTAGTAAGACCTCAGGAAATATTATTAATTATCAGTAAAGAAAAACTRTTATTATGATAGAACAAGTATGCCTCACCCAGGCAGCAGTAAATCTTCCACAGCCCTCCCACCATCTCTAAAGATGTTGCTCACAGTGTAAAATACTGACAGGTTCTGGTATCTTCTCATGGAAAAAGAAGTCCGTATTTTCCTTCTCCATCAATAAATAATTTTCCACCCACATCTGAGCAGTGTTCAGGTGATTTACATACAAATAACTACTTACAGCAACTTTGTAGGCAGCTTCTATGTAAAAAACAAGATTCTGAATAAAGGTAACTTCATCAAGGGTGAAGATAATACGTAACCCTGATTAAAAGAAGGAAAGAGAGTAATGATACTGTATCAGAACTGAAATATTTACTCCTTGGTGAGTTTCATGTTTTTGTTTATTTGCTACCTACTACTGCCCACTGAAATCAATGGAAAAAACACATGCTGATTTCAAAAGATCAGGCAGCAAGCCTCAATACTTGCTGCTAATAAAATACTTCAAATGCCACCAATACATACCGTTTCAAAAACCAAACAAAAAACATGCCTGGGAGGGTGGCATTCAGACACGGTGGGTACAAAGCAGAGACAGCTGAGCCAGCTCTGGCTCTTGAGAGCAGTGCATCCCACCCAATTCCCACACCCCCTCACCCCTCCGACCGCTTAGTGCATTATCGGGGGACCACCAGGATGACCAGCCACCTGCTCTGCAGGGGTCAATTGCAAGGGGCTTTGAGGACAGAAAAACACGTAAGGAAACAAATCCTTATCCTCACAGGAGGAGTACAGCTGAGAAAGGTACAAGATAAAACAGTGCCAGCAAGAAGAGGAACACAGACAGGACTAGTGGCACCTGATTCGATGTCRCTGCTCTCTGAAGAAACCTGGTTGTCCATTAGGATGCCCTACATAGTCTTCAAACATGAAACTCTTCTCTGATATGACTCTGAATATCTCATGTATTTGTACACCAACAAACATTAAGGGATTGGGCGCTGCCCGGGCAGTTACTATAAACATGAAATCCTAACTAAGCCACATCTCTTTTCCAGAGAAATATTACTTTCTTCTGAGCAATAACTATGTAAAGGTCCTTGAAGCTAGTTACAACTTTTTTTCCTTTTTAAATAAAAGCTAGAATAGAAGAAGACTGCAACAATAGTCAAGGCTAAAGTATCTTCTGCTTACCTGATGCAGTCATCTGTGCCAAGAAGAGCAGGTAAAGGGAAGTTGCATCCACTTGCAGATGCCCCCACTGGTCGTCCCCAACCACCGTGGCACAAGTAGCAGAGTTATACTTGGCATGTAGGCAGTCCTTGGTACTCTGCGTGCATTTGAACTTCTCTACCTTATCTACCTAAAAAACACCACAACTTTCAAATATGAAACATTTTGGAAGAAATTCTCCAAACTATTTCAAAATTAACTCCTTAGGTGAGGAGAAACTTGAGGTCCTAATTTTTGTTATCTCACTTCAGTGTGTTTTGACTGATCAGAGTGCTTAAACACATCTCTAACTTCAGGCTCCAGCGAAATCCTTAATCTTTAGGAAAGAATAARATTAGACTACCTTGTTGAGTTCAGMTCTTAGTTACAGGTATGCATCTTGGTGAAAATCAGTTTGCAAAGGCAAAACTGTGATTTGTTACAAGCACAATCTCAAAAAGGTGCACGTGAGATCAGAGTTTCGCTCAAACAATCTAAAGAGTTTTAAAAAGACTCCCCACACCACCGTCTACACACACACGCAAAAAAATCACTCTACAGAAAAGACATAAGGAATACATGCCTCAGAAGAAATGCTTTGTAAATGCAACACGTACTAGTTCATACCTACGACATTACCTGTCTCATCATGCACTGTAAGAGTCCCCGCATCAGCTTCACAACGTTCTGCAGGAACAAAACAGACCAATGACACCCTCACAGGGCCAGCCTCATCAGCTGTTACGCATTCAAAAGCGACAAAGTTCACACCCGCTACTAACGTCCTGCCAAAGGTAAAAAATGTGTATTTGCCTGAAATGCTTTACATGCCTTTTTTTTAATATATTGGTTGATTTTTGTTCCCACTTCCCTATCTAGAAGAACAAATCTTTTCCCAAACGCCCTCTCTAAACAGTGGTGCAACTCTCCGTAGTCCTTCTATCCAGCTAAGGGAGTAAGAGCAATGCTATGTCTTGTAAGAATAATAATAATGATGATAATGATGATGATTTTTAGAGTGACAGATCCAGGGAACACTGGTAGATGACTGCAAGACATTGACATGATTGGAAAACCTGTGGAGCTTCTTCGCCTCTTTACACAGTACAACAGAATGCAGATGACTAATGTAAAGAAAGGGCCTTTAGTGCATACAAAGAGAAATGCAAAATTTTGTCTTAAATGAAGAAATCAACCCCATCTTTTTATCCAAAAATTATTATAGCCTCAAAATACAATAATGCAAACTGAGTCAAGGTTATTCTATCACCACAGATCTCCCTTTGAGCAGTACATGTCAGCATAAAATTTACCCAGTGCCTTCAAAACAACAGCAGGACACTGACACTAACACTCCCTCACTTCCCATTTAACCCACTTCTACACTCTCCCTTCTGATACCCACTTTCCCAGCTGCAGATTATAGAAATTAATTTTAGTTACCTCCTCTTCCAATTCTCCAGCACACAGGTCTTACCAGTTTGGAGATCATTGCCTTGTCTGGTTTGATCAAACACATCTATACACCATGTACAACTTCCATGAGATGACACAAGTGCACATTTCAAAGATTGCAACTTTAAATGGCATGCTTCTCCTTATGGGGGAGAATGGTCTAGCAGGTAAATTGCCACCCTAGGACCTAAGAGACCTAGGCTTGATTTTCTGCTCCATAATATACCTCATGAGGGATCTCAAGGTTTAATCAGAGGCTTGTAAATCTGGGCATAAAATCTCTCAGAAGCCTCATTTTCAACAATCGGCCAACCGATGGAAGTTTGACTCCTACATGTTTTTGTTTTGTTTACATTTTAATTTAGATGTTAGCCTCTCTGTCACCCAGTTCTCCAAATCCTGCTTGCCAGAAGGCTGACGGGAACAATGCACACCACACACTGCATGGATGCTGCTGTCATAGGAACAAGACATGTACTCCAAGATGGGAAAACCCTGCCAGATCCTAGACACAGCAGCAGTGTGAATGCACCATTCAAAACGCTACCATATGAAAAAAACAAACAGCATAACTGGTTTATGCCGAACTTTGACATACCTGCTCGAGCTCGTAGGCTTTGGCCTTGTCCTCGTCCCGGTCCGCATTCTTCCGATAAGCCATCCCCAGCCCCCACACGGCCAGGATGCTGTAGATGTTGTCCCGTACCCAAGCATCCTTATGCTCTGTACCAGCTGAGAGCAGCCCCGTAACTGGATTCTAACCATGGCAGAAAAAATGAAGAACAAACATCACTACCTGAAATCCCATCTATTAAGACACACCAGTTCTTTCCGTATCAAAGGGTAACAAAACAAAAGAGAGAGCCAGAAATGGTTTCATGCTGATTGCACACTGTGGCTGCTCACAGTTTCGCAACAAAAGTGAGGTCCCATCTTTCTTTCCCAAACTCACACAAGTGAAATGCAAAATTTCTTTGAACATTTCGGGATATAAAGCTTATAGCGTCCAGGGCATCCTCATCCTCACAGGATTATTAGCTAAGTCACTGAGTGAAATTTGAAATACATTGGGGAAATAGGAATTTAAATTTTACGTATTTGTAAGGAAAAGAGAGTATTGAGTTAACACTAGAAACTGAGTCTGGATCTATTCTCTATGTAACTGGTCTGTGCCATAATCTTGAGGAAGTCAAAAAACAATACTTCCCTTCTAGGAAATTTTAAAAAGTATTTCTATTTATTTACCTGCTTGGTTTACGACAGCTAAAGTATGAATGCATGCAAAGCCTTTTTATATCCTCCTTTGGAAAATGTATAGAAAGACAAATTCTGATGGTGCTGAATCGCAGCACTGTCTGAAAACCAGCACACTGAGTAGTCTCCTGCATCCCAAATACTCCATTAAATTTTTCATTTCATCATTAATTCCCACCACTTCATTATCATTAATTTTTAAGACCATCTTTCTCAGCTGTGTGTTCTTCACTAACAAATGAGGTAGAGAGGCAAAAGGTCGATAGAGCTTTCAACCAATAGAGCCTTAACAGCCAATTTCAGTGGAGTGAAGGAAGGCCAGTTGCTAGGGCTGGTGTGGCAAGGGGCAAAGATTGCAATAATAAAGACAAGTAAAATTAAAAAGAATATACACCCCAATTTTTCACTTCTGCCACACTGCCACGCTCAACTCCTTCTGTAGTTATTTTTAAGAAAGAAGTTTTGAGGGGGAGGAGCTTCAATTACAATTTCCTGGGCTTTGCATGTGACAACTGAACAAGACACGGGTGACAGCCTGACACACATGACTGGGCACAGTCAGTGCTATTGTTATGGTTTAAATACAGCAATGTCTAGTGGCTCGCTGAGAGTAGAAACATATAGTTCTGCTGAAACAGTCCCTCAGCATGGTCTTCACAAACCAAATAAAAACAGCAGGAACCACTTACTCATCTATTTGATGGGTAAAGTAGCACATATGAACCCAAAGAGCTTAAAAAACTTCTTTCTGAACTTGAAAAGTCAAACCAAGGAGTAACAGAAGAAAAGTAAGTGAGCAAGCAAAGAAAGGAGACCCTGCTCCCAGTTCAGCGCTGCACCGGCGTGGCAAAAAACAGGATCTCAAAAGGCAGACCGCATATTCCCAGTATTTTTAAAGGGCACTTTGTTTCCATCCTCCTATGCAGCACAACAAATGTGTATGTACCTGCAGCCCTGGCTTAACAGAGAGCACCCTGCTGCCTGAGAAACGATCATTTTGGTCCATTTTTCCCCACCCTCCGTGCTGGGCTGGCTACCAGTTGCAAAATAAAAATGCCTCTAGGTACCAAGATGAAAATCCTGGAAAAATGGCCCATTCAAGACTTTAGAAGACCATTCAGCCCCCAGGGAGGGACRTGCCTGCCTTCAAGAGGCTGCATTAAACACACCCAGGGGCAGCTATCACCATTTCAGCGCCTCTGCTTCCTCTACAAGAAGATCCCAGCTCTTGGGACGCAGTGGGGCTGGCTTTCATGGACTGACAATATGTTAATGTCCTTCCTCATGCACATTCAGAATGTTAGCAAAACAACACAATCATCAGTTAATTAATATTTTAAGGTTTTTTTTTATAAAGTACTTCCTCTTAAAAATTACAATTTTTTTTTCTGTTACCTGCTGACACCATATGAAAAGTACATCCCCTACAAGGTGCTAAAGAACCTGAAGAAACACTGCGTGTGCTTAACCCCAATGACGTCAAAGGGATTTTAGCTCAGCTAGTACTGCAAAGCATTATGTCTACGCAGTGATCGCTAATTGGACTAGCAGGTCTCATCCTGTAAATCACACTGCACATACAGATCCACGGAGCAAAGAATTTTACCACCACCCGTGGGTTCTGTGAGCTGAGGGCACCGCAACAGAAAGCTCATTGCTAGACTAAGACTTTAAACTGTTGTATCATGCCCAATCCTATTTTTAAGTCTATCTCTTAGTCTGGAGACAAAAAAACCCCAAAACACAACACCAGTTCCTACAATGGACCAGATGCTAATAAGAACCTCAGCAATACAGGCACAAAAATAGTGGGGTTCTAACCAGAGCAGCAATATAAGTAAGCCCACAACTAGCATCTTGCTGAAAATCCATTTAATTTGCATCTGCCTCATTGATCTGTCAGATGAAAACTGATGTAAGTTCTAGCAAAGTTTGCAGATAGATTGTTTGCATGAAATAGACATAACCCATTTGGGGTTACCCATAAATGTATGCTAGATGTGCTTTCCTTATCAGCTCCATATGCTGTTGTTCTGTTATAGTACCCTAGCAATACTTAAAATGTATGTAGACTTTAAGGTTTGCTATTTTATGGACATACCTTAAGATTCACATTTTTTCTTATCTCATTCAAATTAACAAGTGAGAACAATTAACAAGCAGCTGAGAACAGCCTTCTGGTGATGCTCGTCAGTGCTTTCTCAGCTACAGTACGGAAGCATCCCTCTGGCTCCTGTCCCCAGGGGCATGTGCAATACCTGGCAGACCCCACACGCAGCAGGCCGGTATGACCGATGCAAGGGCACGAGACAGGAGCCAGTAGTTTGGTCTTAGCCTCCTTAGTACAACCTTTAACAGGATCGTACCTATCATCGTGCATGCTGCAGGGACTGATAAGCAGAACACAACGTTTGCAGAACAAGAAAAAGTTTGCTACAGATCCAATCCTGCAAGGTGCCACATACAGAAAACTGTCAACCCTGCTGAGGGGTCCGGACCTGTATTTTGAATGCATGTCTGCCTGGTAGCATGTACATTCTGAATTAAAATTTGCCTCTAAAATGATGTTGATTTAGAGTGATTGGAATTGCTGCTACTGAGAAACCTGACCTCCGGTGTACTGAATACGTTCTTATCAAAGCAAAATGTTCCTGAGCACACTACGTGTTCTCCTTGCTGCATCCTTACAAGAGCGAGCTTGTTACTGCCCTCCGTCAGAGCACACCAGCTGACGTGCCAAGTCTGTACATCTGGCACGCTTGTGGATATGAGGTACAAGGTCACAGTCACACATCACCCCTGTGCTGAGTGACGGCACCTCAGAAACATCTTAAATGCCTCCTGGCTCTTCTGCCAGGCTGCTCCTGGGCAAACCACTGGCTTAAATTCCCCTCCCTGGCTCCATCCTGAAAGGCACCAGGAAGGCACCAGCAGCAGGGAAGCAGCAGCCCAGCCCATCCCGCCACGGGCTATTCCGCTCCCAAGCAAGACGGGGCTGCATGTGGCCCAAAGACAACCGTCCTAACTTGCCCAAGTAAACACTGCATCTCTTCACCCAGCTGAGCGAGCAGGACATTTTCAATCTATTGCAGTGGAAAACCATAAAGACTATAGATATAAAAAACAAATCTAGAAACCCGCCTTGCAGCATCTCTCTGGGCCCTCTTGTGATATTGTTGTCCCTCTGCCTTGCTGCTAGCCTGTGACTTGCTTTCCACACACAGAAGAAAACTTATCTCCTTCCCCACCTCTGAACTCTCCCTAGCATTGAGCACTTAGCGGAGAAGGCAGCACTGAGTCATGAACATGCCTCCAAGCATTGTAAATAGCAATTACAAAATTCTGGGTCACTGGTATAAACTCCCATATTACCATTAAGTTACCCTTTTTATTATTTTTAACTATTAATATCATTAAGGCACAGCTTTCACGGGGCATGTTTGATCTCTGGATCTCAGAGGCTCCATCTCTTCTCTAATGGAGGCTGTTATCAGCATCCTCATCCTATAAACATGGAAATCACAGCAGGCACTGGAAGCCAAAGTGACTTGTCCAAGGTCATCTCGCAGACAAAAGGCAGAGACAGAAGCACAACTCAAAGCATCTCCTGCACCCCAGCACAGCGAGAGAGCAAAATTATCTTCTCACACCACTTATACTATGTTCTTGCATCTGTTTCTAATGAGTTTACAATAATTAGTACACAAACATTAACTCACAGGTGTCTGAACCCTGTGCCCACAACAGCAGTCAGTGACAAAAATTTTACCGACCTACGCAGATTTGGGTCCTAACCTCTTCTTTTACTGCCTTCCAGTTTCTTATAACTCTCAGCAACTAAGTATATTTGGGAACTGATTTGTGCAAAAAAACCCTGTTGCTCTCATCTTTATGTACTGGACTGTTTTAACCGAAGCATAACACTGCAGAGCACACTGTGAGTCCTCAGAGACCGCCTGGGTGAAGCGAGCACGTTAAGCGGAGAGCACTATGCTACACGCTTATGCATGGCCAAAAAMCACAGAGTGGCTATTAGGTTTTCCCTACCAGCCCGGACATCTTTGTCCTTTTACTGKTCACATACGCAGGCAGCCCTGCCCCACAAGCCAGGGCCCAAGCAGCATAACATCGGAAGAAGTGGCTCCACTAAACCCAACGCTGCACAAGCTGCACCAGCAGCAGGCTGGGGACGGGACTCCCTCGGACGCGGGCCGCTGCACACCCGGACCGCACAGAGCACGCACGCCGGCCGCCGCGAACCCTGCTCTGCCCTGGATTCACACCGAGCCGATGCTGACAGACATGTTTCAGAGGCCCTGCTAGGGATGTTACTGGGACTTAATTGTGTAACGGGCATGTACACATATAGTGTTACAACGGGTGGGTGTGTATCGTATGACCACGAACACATTCGATACACAGTATTATTGTTCGCAAGCTCAGACTTGCTGTATTTTCCACACACCTTCCAACGTGCATTTATATAAGCGGCTAGCGAGCACCCCCGAGGATCCGCACCGCCTCAGCTTTCCCCGCGCTTCTCCTCAGGCGGGGAAAGGAGGAGATAGAGAAAGGAGGCCGTGAGCCGGGGAGAAGAGATATTTTCTTCCACCGGCCCCGCCGTGCCCCTTATGCAACCAGGCTGCGGTCACCGGCCCCAGCAGCTCCAGCCGCTCCGCCGGAGGCCCCCCGCGACCCCCGCCGCGCCCCGGCCGGCCCCACCGCGCCGGGCGCCCCCAGCCTCGGCCAGGCGTCCCGCGGCGGCGATGGCTGCCCTCACCTGGTGGCAGAGGATGGTCCGTTGGACCAGGCGGGCGTAGCCGTCCAGGCGCACCCCCGAGTTGCTGCGGCTCCTCATCGCCCCACGGCCGGCCCGCCGGCCCGCCGCCCCGCGCCTCCCACCTCAGCCGGCCCAGCTGTCARGCCCGCCCCTCCCCACCGGTCGCGATGGACCCGGCGGCACCCCGAGATGGCGGCGGCGGCCTCCTCCCTCCCTGCCGGCATGCGCAGCGGGCGGCGCGCCAGCCCGCCCTCCCACCGGCGAGGCGGGGCGAAGCGGGGCGAAGCGGAGGGGAGCGACCGGCGTCCTCCCTGCGGCCGGCCGGGCGGCGGGAGCGGGGCGAGCTGTCTCGGCGGCGAAATGAGCGGGAGCAGGCCCGCGAGCCTGCGGACTCCCAGAGAGCGGGGGCGCTTCGGTGCGGGTGGGATGCTCGAAATCGCAAATTCAGCTTTTCTGAAGAACCAGCAGACTTTTCCCTGCGGCGTTTGCAGCTGCGTTGCCAAGCCTCTGCAGGCTGCCCTGGGAGCGGCAGGAGAAGGGCGAGCGTGAGGGACGGCAGGCGCTGCAGCCCGCAGGGACACCGCGGGGGTGTCGGTGCCCAAGGGACCAGCTAGGGGCAAAGGCAAGGCCGAGTAGCGTGAGCCGTAGCGTGACAAGTGACAAAAGTCAGGCTAAATTGTCAAAAACAAAAGCAATTTTATACCTCCTCCTCGTAAGTTCGTAAGATAAAATGCAAAAGGCCAGAACATTTGTTGGAAGCTTTTTTTTTTCAGCTTTAAAAAATACTGTTTTGAGATCTGATAGAACGAAAGGGAAGAAAATGCAAGACACCAGCCTTAGTTTTCCAACTTCATAAAGAAACAAGATTGAGAGATTTCTGATGGAAATGAACCTGCTACTCCCACAGGCACTCACTCGGGGCATTGGGGCAGCRATCTGCCCTTGCATGACTCGTGCTTTCGCTGCAGTTCCCTAATATGGATGGGACAGGAGCGAACAGAAAGGGAAGTCCGGCAAAGAGAACCAAGACCTAGAAACTTGACAAAGACTTAAAAGAAAAAAAAAAAACAAACCCAACAAAACAGACGTGTTACATACAGTTGCAAAATCTTCAGTGAGTTCCCTCTCTGCTCCTGGCAACAGAAGAAAAACAACGGTAAGTGTGGATGGGTGCTGAAGCACAGAAAGGATGTGGCAGAGTAGCTGGAGGTGTGGGATTCACTCCGACTTCAGAAAGGATTTTTTTTCTGTTTTTTTTTTCCTCATGTGAAATTACAGCACTAACAGAGTTAATTTTGTAACTTTTTTTTTGCCGTGTAACTGACAGCCATGGTTGAGAAGAGTCTTGAAAGGAGACCTGCTGGTTCAAACAGCATTTCTGTAGGCACTGCACAGCAGGACGGGGACAGGGCACGACTCGGAGGTTCATTCACTCCATCAGCCAGAGTCCTGCAGCTGCAGTTCCGTGGAGGCTGCACAGTCCCAAAAGAGGGACCAGTTCACCCTGCCCTAAACTCTGCACGAGCCTCCTGCTTCAGGGCACTGCTTCTTACAGAAAAGATTGCATACGCTTAGGGAAGGTTTGCTGAGCAAGGTGGTGCCAGCGGTACACAGCATGGTGCTGTTTACCTATGACTAAGCTTGCAACCTCCTCACAGATGTCCCCGGGTTAGCTTTGCAGCCACAAGTTGATGCATACAGTTTTACTTTGCACTCTAGGAAGGGGTTGCAGCTTTCATTGAGTTCTGGGCTGCCATAGCTAAACTGCTAGCAGTGCACAAGAGACCACGTACCAAAAGGATACTGCGACACCCAATGTGTAAACTCTTTTTCAGCTAGTTTGATGATGATAATTATTCACGGAGCTAAAATAATATGCTGCTGTGAGTGCAAAATTTTACTACAATACGTGGATACTTTTAAGTGGCAAAGTCAGAAAAGACTCCCCACCCCTAGGAATAAATAAAGTAAAAATGATTAAAAGATTTCTAGCATATGTTAGTGTGCAAAACTAAAAACAAAGGAAGACTCCAAGCAGGTCAGTGACAGTGGAATATGCATTTTCATAGGGAATTTAATTACTGAAGCCAAACAGCTATGTGCTTTTGCCCATAGCATTCTCGTGGAAGAGCTTCAGCAGACTTCAGGGCAAGCATTGACTGGACAGACTTACGTCTGGGTTTTCTCTGCTAAAAAACAGATCTGCTAGAACCGTGAAAGGTAAAATATGTGGAAGACAATAAATGTCAGGGCTAGGTCAGCATTTTCTCCAAGAAGTTATGTACTGCAGCTCATGTAATCTGAAGAATTGTAACACAGCCCAGTATAATGACACATTTATCTAAAAGACGTTTATACATTTTACGTGTTGTACTTGCTGTAAACTTATTATTTTTTTTACAGTTGAAAATATAAATACAAGAACATTAAATAAATTTACAAGAAACAGTGCAAAGGCAATTAGCCAAACAGTTAAAGCATTCACAGAAATGCATTCCAGCTACTAGCATTCCAGTACAGGTCTTTTATTAACATGCAGTTAAAACCCTGTGGATAAACACAACAAATACTTTAAATTCTCACTTTAAAAGCATATTCAGAGTAGTCCTGGACATAAGTGACCAAAAGAACCCATGCATTGCGTATAGAACCACAAGAGAGTTTCAGTACTGAAGAGGTTCAATTGCTAAACTCAAATGCTTCCCCAGATAGGAGGCATTTAACTGATGCTTTTTGTGGAGAAGAGTGTTTCCAGGGCTCCCCCCCTGCACACACCCCCCCCCCCCCGCGTCCTCTGGGAAGGCAAAGCCCTTGCTCCCCTCCAGCATGCAGCTCCCTCAAAAAATCCCATTTACAGGGTCTGGTGCTCCGCAGTGTGGCACCAGTTTGTTCTAGCTGTTGCTCCAGAAGCATCCAACCTTTGCCCAAGAACACAAGGGAAAAAAGCAATGGCCTCAGCTGCACATCTGTGTGAGAAAGAAGAGGCACAAGCAGGGCTCACACTAATTTCTGTTCAGGAAGAATCTTCACAATGTTGTGTGGGCTCCATTTTCTTTCAGCTGTTGTGCATGAAGAGCCAAAATCCAGCTTTTTCAGAAAAATACCGCCAAAGGAATGAAATTCTGCTTCAGGAATTACTGAGCTAGGGCCTCAGGATCTGGCTTGCCAACCAAGGACCAAAGTACAAGCAGAAATACTCATTAGAATAGCTCAAGAGCTGCCCCTTAGAAAACAGCCACACAATGAAACAAACAATTTCTTGGCTACTAAATACAGCAGCTAGCATTTATTCTCTGTATTTTTTTCTTCAAAAAATAGCACTTCTCTAGTTTTCTTTATGCAATTGAGAACTGGCAGTGTGTTTAATCTCTGGAACCACCGTTCAAGATGAAATACTGACCCTGCTGAAATCAATGGCAAAAGCTCCCATTGACTTACTCAAGCCACTAATATAACTTAGTTGTATTGAATAACCTACCGACTACTTTATTTATCACTCCCTCATTCATGGCACTCTACTTTGATGATACCCGGTTTCTGTCCCTCTGTGGTGTACTAAGAGGTCGCTAAAGGTTCAAGACCAATAGTGTTTGTATTTACAGTTCTGCATCTAGTGAATATAAACCACTGTAAGTGATTTAACTTACTGAACAAATGAACTTCTGTAACATTCTATGGTAAAGTTAATTATTTCAACTAAAGAAAAATTCAAACTTAAAAAAAGTTAAAACAAAATACCAATTTTTTTTCTATACATAGGAATATTTAAATTTATATTACAAGAAATAAATATAAAAGTGTCATTAAGATGCTTAAAGACTGGTATTTTTCTGCTTATGTACATCACTATTGAGTTCGCTACTACAATGGACAAAAAGTTGAAGACAGTGTAGCTAACATTTTTAAACATAACATTGTTTGTATGCACAAGTTGTAACTTCCTACATTTATACAATACTACTATGCATTATATCCAGATAAACTTAGTTGTAATGAAAAGTCTAAACAAAACTTTCCTTTAAATGTAAAAAACAACCTCAAAAAAACTTCTAGTGAAGAATTAAAATAGAAATGTGCCAGCTGTAATTTGACGTCCCAGATACCTTGTCAAAAGAGTAGCTTTTTTGTTTTTTTTAAATAATTGTCCTTGTCAATCCATTGCATGGCTGCCTTGAAGTTCCAGTACCATATATGAAATAAAATCAGTTCTTGGTCTGCTCACATTATGTAAAACTGTTAAAGTAAATCTCTACTTCACACTGTAAAACAATGTGCTGTTTAAAAGGAAATCACATTTTCTCAATAAAAGTTAGGCTTCCCTTCTTTGAAGTCCTTCTGACCGAGATATGGCTTTTTTGGCTGCCTGTATAATCCTTTTCTTGAAATACAAGTTGTTTGCCTGAAAAGTCATGGAGACACACATCACCATTCTGTACACTGAAAGAAACACCATTCTTCTCACTGGAAAGATGGCCTGTTGAAACAAAAAAAGTGCATCCCCTATCAGAAAGGTTCAGACTCAAGTCTCCCATGCTTTTTCAGTCACTGTAGGGAGTTCATGCACTCTTGTTTTGTCCCTGCAACAATTTCAAAATGTGGATTTTTCTGTACATATTCTGCATATATTTCTTTTCCTGGGTGAAATCAGTAAGAGATTTGAGAGATGTTAATGTATTTACGCACAACAGGATTACATATTTTAAGCAGCGAAGGTCACAATTCTCAGAATGTAGACTTTGACTTGGAATAAATATCACTAGATAAGATGCAAAATACTTTTCATTCTAGTTTTGCTTTAACAAGTTTAAAAGGTTTCTCAGGTTTGCCACGCATCTGAAACAAGAAAGTGTTTGAGAAAAGAAGGATATTTTTTTTTCCTTTGAAAGGCACTCAACTTGCAGCACTTATTTCTGGAGGACAATCAGAATATGGCCTAGGTCCAGTCATGGGTCTAAGCCGTATTTAGACTGAGAATCTTACGCATTTAGGTGAATCTACAATGAACACGTGTAATACCATTGCAGCCTATTAGTGAAATGCTCCACAAATGCTCAGTTCACTGGGTAGAATCTCCTACCTCTATGCATCACGTTCTAGATAATTTTGATGAGAATTAAGACTTTTTTATTGTAAGTATTTGTGCAAATGCTTCTGGTTGGATTATTATTTTTTTTTGCAAAGCAGTCAAGTTTAAAAGATCTGCCAGGATCCTGATACCGTATGTATCATATCAGTAGGAGTAAATGATAAGGAATACCATGATGGGGAAACCAAAACCATAGTATTTCTTTTGGGAGGGGATCATTTTGTTAAACATTGAGAAATGAGTTCACAAACACAGATGCAGAGCTGTCATTTATCATTTATACCAGAAACAGAATTAATAAAAAACATAAAACATCTAAGTTTGCTATTTGTGTTAATATTCACAACACTTCAAATACAAACATCATCATGATTCAGTAGATTTCAGTAGATCTACTGAAAASACACAACAGTGAAGGTAGAAACTGCTTGCGGTTTGTGGTTTTAGGARGAGGAAAAACACTGGTGAGAAACCTCTAGGCAGTGAAAAATGACTCTATTACAGGGGTCAGAATCTGATCCTCTCTAGTACACCTGGATTCAGTCCATCAAATACCTCAAATATCTTGGAGCAGAATCCTACTTTGGCTCTGTCCTCCCCTTTCACTCTCTCACTACCTCAAGCTTCTGAACCCTTCCAGAAGGGGCAGGGCCATATTACAAGGTGCTCTTCAACTACTTCTTGTTAGGGTCACCAGAGGGAGAAGTATTTGGTGACATCTCTCCCCTGCAATTAGTCCCTCCTGCAGAAAGGATTCTGCTGCTTAAGTGACTGGGTTGGACTGCTCTTCTCTGTTCTGCTTGGGCCTGAGCCCCCAAGCACACAGGTCTACCCAAACGCTTCCTCTAGAAACTAGCCCTTCACTTTAGGCAGAGTACATAACTTTCAGCAGTTATGCTATTGATTCAAGCAGACGTCAGTACATCAGTTGCATCAAAGTCTCACTGGCAAACTTTTCTTTGGAATGACAGCATTTTTTAAGTAAGACGTGAACATGTATTTCTAGCTGATAAAGCTTACTACCAGTTTGAAAATGTAATACATGTAACTTCAACATCTCAGGATAGGAGTTTAAGGGAGTGGGTTTGTGGTGATAGCTGTCAAACAAAGATTACAAATTCCATGCCAAACTACTGAGCTGCCACTGGACCCACAAAACGGAAGCAATGGCCCAACAGATTATGCAAAACCTCTTAATATTATTAAAGTCTAATATTTAATTAGTAATTTAAAAGGCCATCAAGCACTAAAACAGGCACAAACGTAAACAGGATAAGATGAGCAGAAGAGCTTTGTTAATCAATTCAAACCAGGTAAAGACTGAAATGACAGAGAATAACCATACTTGCTGACACTGTAATTGTGCATATATAGTTGTTTAACCCCCTGCCTGACTACAATTGTTTTATTTTAGGAGTGTTCAAAATAGCTGTGCCCTAACATTAGGGCAAAATGTGAGAAGAAAATAAGGCTATTCTGTAAACAAATTCAGAAAGGTGGTTTCTGTTCCTCAGTGAGGGAAACTGCAGGTTCAGCTATATGATACCTAATGGTAATTTCCCAAACACGCAAACCTGTAAGAGAAAAACCGAAAACAGGGAAATATTAGTATGCCATGAAAAGATGAAGTTACACAGTCCAGTAGGCGAGCAAAGCCACAGGCTGTAGAGACACCCCAAGTCATTCAATCCTGCATCTGGAATAGCATTTCAGTGGAAGCAGTGAAGCCAGAACCATTAAGTATTTACAGCTCAGTGCATTTATGACACAGGTCTTAATTTCTAGGGTGTTTTCTTTTTGGAGCTCACTTTTTAAAATGAAGTATTGCAATGTTATTTTGAAGTTCTAGCTGTGAGAGCAGAGAAATCAGGTACAACAAATTAGAAGGTCCCATGTTCCTAGCTAACACCAGTCAACTACCAGGAGGCAGTCGCCCAGCTCTTCTGAGATACAACTGCCCTATGTTTGGAAGATTAAGTGTAAGGAATTGCCTCACAGAGCTTTCCTGGGAGGACCAACTCTATCCAAGCACAAGTTTAGCCTCTTCTTGTCGAAGTCCTAAACACCCAGAAGAATTATTTAGTCATACAAACTGTGCAAGCAAGGTATCATACAACCCTTTTGATATGCATGGAGGATGTTGTACAGGGTTCACAGCATTCAAAACTTAAAATACAAGAGGAGATGAGGTGGGTCATCTGAGACATCTGTGTTCATGAGTGTATAGGAACAAAGTTCTATAAAAGTTCTTTCAGCTGCTTTGTCTGAGCAGCTGTTGGCACAGACTCTCACACTGGAAGGATCTAATTATGTGAATAAACTAGGACAGAACTGGAGCACATCACACAGTATTGGCATCGCTCAATGTTTTAGACCATYGATTTTGCATCTCATTCTAAAATACTACCCAAATCAACAAAAAAGTTGTTCCAGAAAGCCACAACAGGACCATTCACCATTCACATGCTACAACAAACAAATTCAATACAACATTTCTGCTATCTTTCTTTCTGTTGAGAAAAGTAGCCAAAATGCTTTTGTAGCTGTGTATAAGCATGTCAGATGTTGCAGGGAGAGGTGGCATCTTTCATCAGAGTAAGTAACATAGCTGGAAAAAAAACCCCTGCAAGACATGCAGGCTTTTGTGCCTGAAAATTTTTCTTTGAAAGGTATTACTTGTACCTAAAAATATTGCTTTGCTTTGTCTTTGATGACAGTGAGAGTCACTGGATTCTGGTTCTCAACTGACCTGTTAGATACAAAGTATGTTAATTATTGCATTGTGTGGTATCCAAACAGAGAGGTTTTACAAAGGAATGACAAAAAAAGAAAGAACTAATTTTACAAGCTCARTCTGGAAAGCTGTTCAGGGCACGTCCAAATGCCATTTCCTGAAGTGTTGCAATTTCTTTACAATATGCAGCTAGTACATCCAAATGGACAGTAACCTATTAAGGGGGCAGCACATACAAATTCCATAGCTTTTACTCTGTACACCTGAGAGATTATCACGCTGATTATCTGCTGTCTTCTGACAGCGAATGCCAGGAAACAAGGACAACACAAGCCTCTGTGAGCATGTTCTACAACTTCATACTAAACAATCTAAGCTGGTGGCATGACTTCTTAGCCTCCACTCTTGATCAATTGGGAAAAATACCTTAGGCCCACAAGAGCAATGTCCTGTAAGTTTTACTCAACTAAGGCTTTTATACATTACAGATTTGTAAGTTATTTTTCTCTTTGCAAAATCGACTGTCTTTACTGAGAGCTCAAATCAGCAGCATGATATGTCTCCAGCAAGAGTGAGAAAAAACTAGATTATGTCCACTGCAAAAAGATCATGTTTTAGTAAGTACACTCAGTGGAGAATCATAGCTAGTTTTCTCAATACCCACACCAATTTGCAACTGAAACGGACTGGAGTGCTACATACACCTGCATTCCAACTTCTCAGGAAGAGAGCAGTGGGTAACAGTTCAGAGGACAGTACTGTGTTAGAACAGGAAGGATAGAGAATTTTACTTCTGAAGAATTGTTTCCTGCAACAAAGACAGATTTCTGTTAGGCAAAAACATCCTTAAAAACCCCACAGGGGAAATAAAGAGCTATAGAGAAATTCAGTTTCAATACTTACTCTGTAGCCAACAGTGAGGCAGCCCTCTCAGAAGTGCTCTCTTCACTGAGGTGATTTTATAAGTTACAGTCTCCATTTTCTCTTACTTCACCTCTGGTAAGCAGCTTCCATGTGAGCATTCTATTAATGTTCTTCCTCATATTACTTCCTACATGATTTCTTTCATACTTTCAAGCTGTATTATCTTATATTTCTTTCTTCTTCAGGCAATGTTTGTTTTAATAAGGTTTAAAATATGAACTGTTTTAAAACATGCTTGTCATATGTTCAGGTGACAAGAAAAGTGTTATCAGCAGCTTCTGGTAAGTAATTGCTCTAATAACAAATATTACCTACTATTTGATATATAAATCAAGAGTTCCCACTGAGCAGGAGAAATGGGTATTTTGAAACTTTGTAGTCCCCTAAAACATTGTGAGGACATCCTGAAATATACTGACCCTATACTTACAAATAATATTTTGTCAGCACTTAATTTTACCTAAGCATGAAAGAGCATAGCACTTCTGTTTTAAGACAAGAAAAAAAATAACTTGAGAAATACTATTTTGCATTATACATACCATTTCCATTCGCGTGCACTGAGTAATCATTATTCATTAACAGTGTTGTAGAGTTAGTGGAGTTACTGTTTGATTGTAAGGAATTGGAAGAACTGGATACTCCTTGATTTACAGTCTGCTTCTTTAAACCATTAGTAGCAGTTCTACTCCAGTCTACAATAGATACATGTTACAGAAAATAGCACAACTCATACAAGCAAAGTATAAAAACATAGTTAATAATGCAACAGAATTAAAATAAAAACAAGGCTCTACCCACTCTCCCTCACAGTATTCTAGACAAAATTATATTCTCCTAAGAATTTCACGATTCTTGATGTTTTAAATTATTTAAATCTAGTTCCTTTTTCTCTTGGCCCTTTTTTAATAAAAGCAGCCAACTGTCACAGTTTTACAACTGCAGACCAGATCAGAAAAATAACTGAAGTACAGTTGAACCTCTAAGTTAAAGTATATAAAAAGTATATAGCTTTATGAGAAGTCAACTACTGAATAACAAAATAACATAAAATCATTAATAGTGGTTTTTTTTATTTAAACTATGCTTCACCTTATTTTTGTGGAAGTCACTGGTAAAACTACAGTTGACTCAGAAGCTGGAACAAATCTTGCAGTTTCTACGATCAAAAGTCTTCTGCAAAGACATGCGTTTATACTGCAGTGGAAGAGATCAACTGCAGTAAACAGCTTAATGCAACAGCATGTAAGCATGTAAGAACTGCATCAACTACCACCTTTGAAGAGTGTAATTTTGGAGGTTTATTATACCTTGGATAATAAATTAGACCTGCAACTGCAGCAACATGATTTACTGAATATTTTTTAAAAAGTATTACAAAATACATGGAACTTAACACTGAGTATAAGTATTCAGAAGTAAAAAAAATATTCATATTTACCAGAGTTTTCAGCCAGCCTGAATTTCCCACAACAGAGATATCTTCTCCACTGTTTACGGACATTGTCCTTTGTTACACAATAGAAGATAAAAATGAAGAACCCTGCAAAGCAATAACATTAGAGAATGTTGCAAAATTCACTTTTGCTACTTCTTAATAAACAATGTTTTGGTTTTCTTTCATTTCTTTTAAATTTCTAATCAAAAGTAATGACACCTTTCTTTTTGGTGAAAAAGTTTACAACTCTGAACGCTGAAGAGTACTCTTCCTTTACATAGATGGGAGGAATCATACACACAAATGCAAGAACAACAAATATAGCCAAATCCACAAAAGTGCATAAAGATTCCTTATATCAAAAAAGAAGTAAAAAATTCTGTGGATCCTGAAATTTACTTAACACTTTTGGAAAAGAATTCAAAGCAATGTCAAACAGAGGATATGATACCACACTGTCAGGCTATGCAGCTGTTAGCACATGGCGTGACACTGTCCCATCTTTTATTAGCAGCTAACCTGTTACCACCAACCGTAACAGAATCAGTAACGCTACAAAATTGTGAGCATTCATACAAAGAAAATAACTCACATCTAATATAACAACAAATGGTATCCCCTTTACCACAAACTCAAAGCCAATGGGGCTCATCCTTGTCTCTTGCCAGTGCCACATCACAGACTCATTGTCTGCTTCTCATTCACTTCTAACTGACACAGGGTGGGGCCTAACTTCCCCTGCTTAAAAGTCCATCGTCATCGTCCCCCTTTAAGGAAGAGTGGCACTCGGTCTTTGCATGATTTTCCAGCTGCAATGTGTCCCTGAGAACAGATGTTGGGTTTACAATGAATAGAAAATAACATGAAGGAAAACTAAATGATCAGTCTGGCACAGACGCACATGTATGTTATGTTTACACCGCTTTTAAGGCCAGTTAAGTATGTAAAATCCCACTAGAAGAGATTACTCACATCTTTCTTTGCTTAAGTATCTTTCTCAACTTTGGCTTTTAGGATGAATTTTTGAATGTAACTAAGTGTTGCTCTACACAGATAGGTCCATACCATTTTCAAATACAGTTTTGAAACACTGGCATAAGCTTAATTAAAGTCAACACAATTTATGCACCTTTATTACTTCTAATACCAAAATTTGCCCAGCACATGCCTTAAAACTGGGTAAAAGGGGAACTTACTGTCGCATAACAGATTACTCTGACCACACAGAATGTAGTTAGTTAATGTAGAACGCAGTTAGTTAGTAGAATGTATTAGCTGAACACAATCCCATGCAAGACCTGGGGAGATGTGGGTTCAACCCCTCAAGTTACCAAAGAGTAAGGTACTCAAAAATCAACATAGCAAATAGAGGAGGGGTATATGCACTGAAATGCAATTTTAATTGCTTTAGTCTCTCTGTGAAATCATCCAGAGTCATCTGGGAATCATCTAAAGTGCCATTTAAGCAGAAGTCTGGATTCAACTTCAGTTGGGCAATTCAGGTATACTTAGATAACTGTAGGCACCTACGGTACCTCATATTTATATGAAATCTTTTGCAGCCTCTGAAACTCTGCTTTTGGATATGTCCAGTAGCATCCTGGCCTTTGCAAAGCTGCATGCCTTCATATCTGCTTCCTATATGTTTTCAAGTACTAAAGGCCATGCTTAAGAGTTAGACGACTAACTTTTAGATGTTGCAACCTTGCCTGTCTCAATGGCCCTTTGTTGAACATCACACCTCACCCCGAAGCCTTAGGGGTAAGTGGAGAAATGACACAATCTTCCCTACATTAATTGCATTATTATGTGAACACTTATAGTAACTGGGTATTTACAATTGGTCTGTTGACTAGAGAAATGCAGTCACTTCCAGCGATGTCTGGTTTGCATACATTTTTAAAATGATAGTATTTATAGATATAAATATACTAGACATATAAATAGTAGCTAACTTTCCTGTACCTTACTGTAATGTAACTGTAACTTGAGATTACAGTAAAGCAGTATCATCTGTAATTTAATTAACATGTTAAAGCACGTATCAAAATTGCATCTTTATTGCTGAATGAAGAAAATGCCATTTCCAAATGTTTTATTCATTATATTGTACGCAATGGGGTGTCACATGAAGAATAAGCTTACCTTGCAAAGTGTTGAAAATAGTAAAGAGGTAAGTAAATACCTCATTTACTGTGAAGAAAGCAAATCCCCATGTAATTCCCAACAAGAACGTGAGGCCAGCAACACTCCTAAGGTCTTGAATACTGGTTTTTCTTTGAGCACCAAGTTGTTTTTTCTTTTTGATACGACAGAGCTGGATCAGCACAACAATGAACATGCTGATATTGATCAGGAATATCAGGCAAAAGTATCCCACAGCAGTAATATAGAAGACAATTCTATTTTTAATCCAGCAGCTAGAACACAAGAACAGTCTGTCAACCATTATCAGAAACAGAAATTAAGTAAAATAAACATGAGATAAAGGTGTAGTTTGTTGCACATTTTTGCCTCTTTAGTAAAAAGTATGTGTTTGGCCAAAGGGTAGGAGCTTTCATATAGGCAATAACCACAAAACACATGACATACTGTAGAGCTACACCATTTCAAAGCTCTCCCGTTGCTTCTTTCCCTTCCCCACCTTTACTTTAAAGAAAACCAGTTTCACAGGACCTCCCTCCCAGCCACCCCCAAAAAAGCACCTCCCTCTAACTCACAATTCATCAGGTCTGTTTATTGAAACCTTTCCAGTGGTTATAAGTCCATAATTATCTGGTGATACTGCCAACACAATGGACACAACTACTGCTGGTAACCCTAAAAGATTATGAGCAAACACGTAAGTGAAAATCATGACAAAGACAGTATTATGATGACTTGAAATTATTATATTTTTCTGTGAAATCTACAACCTGTTTCAGAAATTTGTTGAATTCTGTTGACTACTAGCTGTCTGAAACAATCTAAAAACTGGAGCATTCAAACTGCTCAGGAGCGTAACTTGCAAAGAAAAAAGTTCTCCACAGCTAGCTCCAAACCTTTCTGAATAAGGCAACAAATACGATCACTCATCAAACTGATTTAAAACATCAAATACAGGATACCCAATTTTCTGTCTCACATCTGTTTTAAGAAAACAATTCTATTGATTTTAATGCCTTCACTCATGTTTACTCAAGTGGCCAGAGAGGATAATCTGGTCCAGAATCTCTTCATTCTTTAACCAGTTAGATCTGTTTCGCTGCTTTTTGTTAGCAACAGTGCTGTCCCAGAAATGGAATATATATATACTTAACGGCAGTTATTTTTAAAACAGAACTGATGCCATCCGTCTGGTAAATGGAAATGGAAGTATGCACATTCAAAATTGGTTCTATTGTACTTGCACAAGGAAAATTCATTATCAATTTGCATTGCAGCAGCCTCAGTTCTGCAGTTAGGAAGGAGTTCCCTAACTCAGAAAGGTGGAATATATAGGATCAAGTTTACTGATAATGAATACCTGGTCACTGCAAGGTCATAACATTTAATGACTGCTTCATTTTAATTTCTGAACTGTGTCAAATTCACTGAAATACTTGATAAGAGGATTTATCTATTTAGCATCCAAAAGGAAAAAAAACCACAATAAAAAATACATACCCCAACCAACAACGCAGAATTTAAGAATGTATTTCCGTACATAGGTATTAAAGACTTTCACAAGGGCCAGATACATGTGGAAAGCTTCTAGGCCCATCCAGGTGAAGGAAACCAAGAGGAAATAGTGAAGAAATACTGCAACTGCAATGCATAGGCCTCGTGTATTGTACAGTGCGATCCATGAGTCAAGGAGGAAAACTAAGTTGAGTAGAAGTAATGCAGCACACAGCTGAATAAGGATTTTGGAGGGGTAGTCTCTCCGGATTTTCCTAAAAAAGCAAATTAGTGAGATGACATCGGTTGTCCATGGATCCCTGGCTTAATTCCTCTCTTGTAGTCCTTAGTGCACAAATGCCAAGAAAAAAAATTACTCCTATATTTTCATTCATATATAATGCTTCATATATTGCATTTATACATGGAGAGAGTAATTTACAAAATATTTCCAAATTAACAGTCTGTATGAATGAAGTTTGTTATAATAAAGTTATATAAATGCAAACAATAACTTGGATTCTTAGAGTTTAGTGCCATGATTATTTTTTTTACATTGTATGTTGGACTTCTCCTTGTTACAGTACTTCCAAAAACCAAAATGTGACTGTTCTTTATGGCTAAGCTAAATTAGGCTGTTGACTGGGCTTCTAAAACCTTGATAGAGACAAGTAAGTCCTTAATGACAGGATAATGAGAGAATAAACATGTGCCAAATAACTTCGAGGAGGATTTCCAAAACATAGCATGAAGGATTCAATAGTTAAGGCTTAAACGTAAGAAAATGTTCCGACAGACAACAAAGAATACAAATGTGATTGATTAAAAATGCTATCATTCTGCACTGCTCTATATATGTTGTATCTTAAACACATTCCTTCACACTTCTATTATGATAATCCATTCTAAAATATTTAAGAGGAGTGCTACTTCTTCACTTCTTACTGCGTAAAGCCTCATGATTAATTCACTTGTCCACAAGATTAACATTCCTGAAGACTGAATCAACACTTTCCTGGTAAACTGGACAAATTTGTGCATTATTAACGGACACAGAATCCATAACTATTGGAAAGGACTTTGCAGTGAAGACTACAAGCAATTATAACTGAAGAATAATGGGAGCTTAGTTGAACAGGTACTTACTCAAAGGCTATGTAGGTCACAAGAGTAATCGAAAGAAAAATTGCAGAGAGGCCACATCCTATATAGGATATAAAAGTCAGTACCAATTCTTGTGTGGGATTCAAAGGAGTATTTCCATATAAGTTCTAAAAAGGAAACAGAAGTTAAATTTCAGAGAGCATGTTTATTAAATGGAAAAAGATCAAAAAAACCCCAAATGCACCCTTCCCTCTTCAATTAAAAAGAAAAAAAGGAAACGGTTCTTTTCATCACGGATCTTATAAATGGATAACTGAAAAAGAGAAAAGTCAATCTAGTCCTGCAAGGAGCAGGGAGCTAGACTTGATGATCCTTATGGGTCCCTTCCAACTTGTGATATTCTGTGATTCCATGATTCCAATTGTGAAATTCCATTTGACTAAAAACCTGTTTTAAATTTGATTTATCCTAATTTTTATTTCCTACAATATAAACAACTGCCTGAATGTAAAAGCTGCAGTTTAATAAGCACTTAAGGAATTTTTTACTTCAGTGGAACTCATAGGCCCCCATTCAACAAACAGCTTAAGCACGTGACTAATTTTATGGGTATATGTACTAACACTGAAGTGAATAGAACCTGAGTAGTATTTCATAGGTGGTGTGTGCTTACTGAATCCTCATTTGCTTAAGATAACACATGCTTAAATGTTTCCTTGAATTAGGGTAAGATTGCATAATTTTTTAAATAATTACCATCAAAACTGCAAAACTTGTGAGGTGGTTGCATGAACAGACTGTTTCATTTATTCTACTTTCTTTAACTATGCAACCTTCATATGACCAGCCTCCATGTCCACCTGTTAAAGAAAACAGCTTTGTTATTCATAAAAGCCTTTATTTATATTAATAGGAGTTAACATAGCTAAAACAGCATGATATCTTGGGTGGTATCAAGTACTTACCATTTTTATTGAAGTCCCAAAAAACACACCTAACTGTTGAATTATCCTGTTTGGGAGGTAAAAAAAAAAAATGTTTTACTGAACTATGAGTTTATGATCAAGTAATTTATGAATTTTCTACAAAACACAGGCAAATACACCTGTTTTACATGAACACAAAATTAATCTAGGTGCATAGAATGGATTAATATTGCAATATGAATGTGAAAATATGCTGAACAAATTTGAAGTCACCATATAGGAACTAGCTCTCATGCTTATACTGTTCCTGGTGAAACATTATGAGTGCTGTTTCACTGTCTTCCCACACTATACAAATTCTTGGGATTTCTCATCCTTCCTGATTTTGTAAGTATCAAGAAAATGACCACRCAGAAAAGGAAAAACTCTTTTTCATTTGCAAACATTTGATCACTTTATATTACTATGATGTTAAAGCTTTATAGATTTCACACACACACGAAAAACCTAAAAATAGTAGCAGTAATACACTATACTGCTATGAATACTAATACTTCTACGGTTATATCTCAAAACTCAATACAAGTAAAGACTACACTAAGCCAGCTCTAGAAAAAAGCTTCAGGTACGTTAGTGGAATCCCTACATTCTTCAGTTTAAAATATTTTACTTTAAAATAATAATATAAACTCTTTCAAGAGATGGGATAGAAGATTTTAATCCTTGATGCTTATTTAGGAAGGAGATGCTGTATATAAGCCCTAATACTTCCAGATGGCACAATCCTGTGTTCCAGTTTAAGGAACAACATTCCCCCTAAGAAAAAAGACTTATATTGCTTTCTGGCCATGCAGCACCTACAAATGTCATGATCGCAGCATCTCCGTAGCAATCCCCACTGTTAGGCTTTCATCGAAGAGTTTTTATTCTTTGAAGAATAAAACAGGAGGGTCGGTAGGAAAGATAAGAACTGGATGGATGTGATAGAGGAGAACTACCTGAAACCATTTGAGAACAAAAATTTATACCAGTGATAAATAAGCAAAGATGAGTGATTTTTAAAGTCCAGATGGAGATGAAATGTCCACACTAG
Source organism: Oceanodroma leucorhoa (assembly GCA_030449065.1). Lineage (NCBI taxonomy): Eukaryota > Metazoa > Chordata > Aves > Procellariiformes > Oceanodroma > Oceanodroma leucorhoa. Next base: position 4,005,605 of record JASVER010000032.1, on the reverse strand, counting down.
TAAAGCAGAACCAACCAATCTGTATTCTTAGTACAGTATTTCTTCCACAACTCCAATGGAAGCAATAAAATCRTACTTTAAGTCTGCCAAAATGTAAATCATACCTGATTAGGTTTGATATTCTGTAAAGTGACAGTAACATTTGCCTTTAAGTTGCTAATTGTGAGGTTAGCAACACTTGATGATATAACATTGCTGATTAAAGATGCGTTCTTCAAGGACAGATCCTGCAACGACAAAAAATAATCAGATTTTAAAATCTTAAAAAAAACAATAGTAGAATATAGCACCCACAAGCTCAGTTACTATGCAGAGTGAGCACTGGACAAAAACAATTACTTTTTAAATCAGGAAATTTTGAAATGTGTTTTGTGGGAAAAAAGTCCATTCATATTTTATTTTGCTCTAGGCTTGAGTTTAAAATCCTTATGAACAGAGGATCAAAAAGATACCTGGAACACAGTGGTCTTTTTAAAGAAGTTGAATATAATTCTAGAAGCCAAGTCCAACTCTTCAGGGGGTAAATTTGTCAGTAATGATGAAGGAAGTGTAATTGATCCGAGATTATTTAAATCATGGATTGCATTAATGCCTAGAGAGACCTGAAAAATAAGTGCAAGGATTATGCTTCATTTCAGTCACTAAAGAAAAATTAAATTATGACTTATTTTCAGTTTAGGACTTTGAAATACATAGCTGTGTAATCATTGTCAGGAACTCACTGCTGCTCTCTCATTCCTCTCCTGCTCCAGTGAATAAATAGCATCTGCAGGCCTGAAAAGGATGCAACTCATTTCAGGTCTGTGTACCATTGAAAATACTCTGGCTTTACCCATTTGCTTACAGGGACAGAACACATCACTGTGGTGGATAATACTGATTTGAAAAAGGTGAAGAGCAACAACCTGGGTACGTCTATGTAACTGTGTAGGGAGATTAACATTTCACAGCATGGAAGCCTGCAAAGGCAAAGAATTTTTATACCCCATATGAAGTATGTCAGAATTCAGAAAAACTGTAAATAGCTATTATTTGTCAATAGGTTTTTAAGTACAGTAGGTTAAGCAGAACCTCAGAACATAAACCCTAACTTTATGATCATCTGGCAAAAATGACAAAAATAAACTGGATAAGCGACAATTCAGATATCTCAAGAGCTTAGTGATCTAACATTATAAAAAAAAGATCTGAACTTTCACCCAGTTTTCTGTGCTGTACTTATAGGACAGAGAGCTTTGTTTAGTACAAAATCTCTTAACATTTTCTTGTCACACATTAGTCACTTTACATACAAATATCATAATCTCAGAGTTCCTGAGAGATGTGAAACATCAGCAGAACTGAAAAAAGAAATTATTTGTGTATTCAAAGAATGGTTGTAATAGGAATAACAGTGTGAGCTCTCCACAGTGCCCTAACAATATGGTTTAACTCTTCTGTTTAGACCAGTGGTCTCCAAACTTTTTTGATCATGCACCTCCTAAAAATTTTTTGACCATGCACGCCAAAATACATCTATTTATAAGTTATATGCATGTACTACTGTACTAATATATTAAGCACATTATAAAACATACACAAAACCAGAAATTTTAAAAGGATAAGATAAAGATTAAACATTTTTTTTAAAATATATTTTATATTTATTAATCATACAGAAGAAATTTTCTTCCCGCATCCCAATGGACTGTCGTGTACACACCCTGGGGTACTCACACCCCACTTTGGAGATCACTGGTTTACACAGCCACCAAAGAAATCCCGAATCAATTCCACAAAAGCATTCCTATTGCTCTGATTTGAACTAGATGATACTTGTTGAAAATTCTCTGCATTTCATTGCCAGTGCCATGAGATTTCCAGAAAATCATTACTTAGCAAATATCTGTTTTTCAGCACTACCACCTCCTAGTCACCTCACATTCATGCACCACATATTGCTAAGAAAATAGAAAAGAACTCAAAATGTTAACATTTCATATAATTTTCAGTATCACAGAAAAGTTCCAGTACTTCGTATGGCTCACGCTAGATTAAGCCATTTCCTTCTCTGAGAGGACATAATGTGCCAAAATTTGTCCAGAATTTTCCATCACTCCTTGCTTAAGCCTCCAAGGCTGGTATTGTCCAAATTATTATTTCCTCAACCAGGAGGGAGGTTTTGAGTGAGACAAAGTGGATCCAAACTTTCTAAGCACTAGACCAACTAGGCGAGACCAACTAGTCATGAGTGACAAATGTATGAATGTCATTATCTAAGCAACATAATAGTTCTTTCCTGGAACCCTTTGCAATTAATATCCTTCTAACAGATGAAGCCATCTGGCAACACTCCTTGACAAATTTCAGCACTGTCAGGGTGGGTATTAAGCGACTCATGATGCAGGGTTTTTGAGGCACAGTTATTCTGCCAAGCACTCTGTCCATTCCGGTGTTCTGGCTGTACTGCCTTTAACAGCTTATTAGTCGAATGCCAGTTTCTGCTAAGTCTGCTGCTTATTTACACCATAATAGAAAATGAAAGGAAAAACTATGGAGGGCTTCAAAAACAAAGTATTTTTCCTCTGAAACTAACATGAACAAAAGATCCTGAAATTGTGAAATAAACACAGAACAAACTCATGTTACATATAAATATAAAAACATAAATACTTAAAAATAAATGTTTGAGAATTTGTAAGTATTTAGAATTATCGATGTTTAACCTGGAGATCAGCCGAGTCCTGGACAGCAAAAGACATTTGGTTGGAGCGGATGCTATCGGTTTTGACAACTGCCAGAGCCAAGGAAGGGGAGGCAAAATCAGCAGACGTTGCTGAGAAGTTCAGTTTTAAGCCAATATAATCCACCAGTTTTATAATTCTGTTAAGAAAAAAAGATACTTAGTATTACCAAGCACATACACCCAAAATTCTCAGGCAAGTTGTGGTTATGGAGCTGCAATCCAAGCATAGTGTAAAATACAGCTGACTCTGCTTACTTATTGTGGCACCAACACAATACACTGTTTTCCATGGCATTATATTATAGTAGAGCTGCTAACACTAGAATGTTACTCCTTCCGTTTTGTGCAAGTACATTAAAGAACAAGAAATATTCTTTTGGATTATGATTATGAAAAAATGAAACTTGCTGAAGCCAATTTATCGTAACAGTCAATACAACACACCTTTCATCTATTGCCAGAACGACCTACCTGTTAGAAATCCGGGGTGGTAATGGTTGAGAAGCAGTCAGGACTTTGCTAACCTCACTAACCATCCTTTCTACATCTTGTGGCTCTACTTTTCCAGCTGCTAAATCATTCTCTATTTTGGACACGATTTGCTCAGCTGTGGTGATGTTAATGGTGGTATATACAGAAGTTGTGTATGTGGTAGCTGACAGTATCTTTCCTGTGACGAAAGAAAAGTTGTGCATTTATTTAAAAACTGTGTTCAACAAATGAAGTAAGCTTTGAGAAGCAGAAAAATTAAGCGGTTCTCTTGACGAACAAACCTTATAACAACTTGTAAGGTCTCTCAACATGTTATGTGAGACAGAATCCCTTTTTCTCCCTATCAACTACTTTTCAGAGAGCAATACTTTAAATCTTATGAAAACATAAAGCAAGGTTTCAAATGGCTAGCATTAATTTCACTTTTTCTTGATTACGAAGAAGTTCCTCACATCAGACCATTAGTGATGTTAAATAATCTATTATTTTGGATTTTTAGCCACTGAATGCCTGAAAGTAGAGTAAACTCAAGATGAGATCAGCAAATTGAAAAGAAGCTCGTGAAGATGCATACAATCTTCATAGGAAAATACACAGCCACTAAGAATATTCTTAATCAATAACAATATTTTAAGGAAGATCCAACATTGATTTGCAATATTTTAAATACTAGCTTAGTAAAAAAAATAGCTACCTGGCTCTGTGACTTTATTTTTTCTGCCAAAGGTACCTGTTGGGAACTTAGCACAATACCTATCATCTATCACAGTTACCAACCAGTTTGTAGGTGAGGTATCACTCATCATGGCCAAAGGCATCAGAATGTATTTTAAAATAAGTATAYACCTCATGAGAGTTGTCTCAGGCTTTTCACAGTAACTGGAAGGTCACAGCTCAGATATATAATCTTGTTTAATAAAGTTTAAAAACAAATTCAGTATATGGCATACAAATTAAAAAAAAAAAAATCAATTTACTTGTCATATTTACCTGTGCTCCCATTAGGCAGTCCACCATGGCCATCAGCAGTAGAATGAGGATGAGAAGCTGAGACAGAATGGTTGACAGGACTAACAGTAGGGGTCAAAGTTATTGTGAAAGGAGTAAGGGGAAGAATAGGTGCTGTAGTAACATTTTTATTACCAGAAATAGGTTGGGTCGAATCCGTAGCAGGATGAATTTGTGCAACAGATTTGGTGGTAGTCTCAAAGGAGGGAATTGCTATTGGAGGTTTGGGGGGAAGCTCAGAAGAGGAAACTGCAGGATGTTTAGTGAAACTTATAGAAGGAGAAATTATTGTAATAGGCTTGCTAAGATATACAGCATCAGATTTAACTGAGAAAGCAGCACTAGTGACAGATTTTGTTGCAGGTGTGGAAGCAGTGATAGATTTATTAGAAGCTATGGAAGGAAAAGTTGGCATGGTAGGCTGACCAAGAGACTCAGAAGAGGAAAGTGTAGTGGTAATACTGGTGGAAGACACAGAATTTTCAGTAGTAGATGTGGTAGAAGTTTCAGAGAGAGGATTTGTAGTGGGAGATGTGGAGAGAGTTCCAGAAAAAGAAATTTCTGTGAATGGTGGGATCAGTGGTCTAATTGTGGGGCTTTGTTTGGTAGAAAACATAGTGGGGGAAATAAAAGTATTAGATTTGGGGGAAGTCTTTTTAGGGAGAGAAGGAGAATGAGGGAAAGGAACCCATACAGAATGAGGTGGCACTTGTATAGTACTGTAAAAAAAAAAAAAAAAAAAAGGCAGAGAAATGCATGTTAAATTTAACATTGTTTATATTTTAAAGAAAACAAGTTCTAATAGAGGAATATATATGAATAATATGGACATACTACTACTAATAATGTATATTTTAAAATCAATCAGATTGGATGTTTCATGCTCTAGTAACAAATACGAATTCCATAACATTTTGAGGGTTCTTACATTCTATTTTGCTGTAGTTGTTAACTAGCAAGTCCACAAATACTACTACTGCCTTTGCTGCCTATTCTGGAGGTGACCTGATGCTGAACACAAAAGCCATCTACATCGGGGGGAGGGGGGGGGGGGGGGGGGGGGGGGGGGGGAGGGGGGGGGGGGGGGAGGAGAAAGGGAAGGGAAGAGCAGGGAGAGGGGGCAGGCGGAGGAATGGGGAGGGAGCTATATAGGAAAATGCCTGTCAGGTTGTTCTTTTGGAGTCTTTCCTAGCTATTACACTGCAACATGGAAGTTGACTCTATTAAAGCATTAGGAAATCTAGGAAATAAGCAAGTCAAATTTTGTAKTTATACTTACTACATTTGTAATTCTTCAGCAGTCAAGGAACAATACTTCAGTGATGAACAGCAGCACCGTTCTGAGATGACAAAGCAGCATTAACCTAGTTTATCTTGAAGCATAAAAATTGCTTATACTGTTAAGTAGGATATTCAAATAACCATGTTTTATGTTTTTTTGAACAATAGTGCATATTGCATAATTGATTTTAAGTTTTTTTCTGAAATGACATTTGCAAAACAGATCTTGACCAGTCAGAATATTGCAATACCCCCAGTTTTTTGCTCAATGCCTGACAGGTACAGATTTCTCTTTTTCTTATTGTAAACAAACCAAAATGCAAAGCTACATCTTTATCTTTTGAAACGAAGGGGCACATGGTATGAGTCACCACTCCCTACTATCACAATATCACTAAGAAAGCTTGGTTACTTTATAAACTTTTCAATTCAGAGCGCCATTTCAGTAACACATTTATGTTCTCAAGTAATTTTACACCTAATCCTTTCAAAGCCTGCATTATTAATGTAGCCAGCAATTTTATGGCAAAGTTTTTTTAAACATATTACTATCTTCCCCCTCCCCACCCAAAAATCAGAAGGCTGCATTTGTGATGTATTTATATTGTTCAACAAAAAAATATTTTTATCTAAAAGTAAGTAACAATCTTTTCTTTTAGCTACTTGAAGGTCACCTGTAAAGATATGAAATTTAATCTGAAAGGGTAACTGCGATGAGACTGTGTTTAAAGCATTACTTACCAAGTTGGCTTATTTCTGCTTTGCTTTTTAAACTGCTGATATTCTCTCTCTCAGCCAGCTTCATTATGAAATTGCAGTGTATACTATAATGAGAAGAAAAAGCTTTAGACTCAAGAAACAGATCTGCCTCATCTTTACAATGCATGAAACTAACATCAAGTGCTAAATGAAAGCACATTAGCACAAATGCTAAGTGTGAAAGCACATTTTTCCTAGGCTCTTTCAGATTTGGAGATATTTTTAATGCACATAAAACACTATACCAGGCTAAAAAGAAGAGTAACACATCAGTTTATGGCAGCTTATTTTCTCTTTTCTCTACAGACACTGTTGATTCTTAAATGGAGTCCTCCCTAATTAACGTTAGCCATTAAAGAGTTGATAATTTTGTGAAGATAATAATGTAATCTCCACTGTTACTGCAAAGAAACTCCAGAGAGGAACTAGCAGGTGTCCTAGGTGGCTATGTCAGTGTATATGAAATCTCCACCACCTGGGGAAAGCCAGTGTTCTCTCTCTTGACTTTAGGGAGAACTTAAATGACCCACTTAAGCATGTAACTGCACATCTATAATTATGGTTCGATGACGTGAAACGCTGCCTAAACTAGCAAACCTACAGTAAGAATTCTTCACGTTCAGCAAACTCAAACACACAGGTGAATGAAAAGGCAACACATAAAAGATGAAAAGCTTCTTTCCAGCTAACAAGAATGCAAAGAGTACCCTAACTACTGCCAGTATATGACATGGAGGTGTGATCTGACTTTCTATTAATATTTGACTGTTTTGGACTTTTCTTTCATCCTAACCTAGGAAGATAAACCCCAAATTCAAGTATTTGGGGAAATGAAGTTGAACATTTTGTTTTAGAATATAGTGTTTCCAAGCTGATCAGTTTAAAGAACCAGCAATTTAGTGGTGAGCAGCAATTAAATTGACAGACACTATCTACATTTCAGGGTTTCCAGGATCACCTCCCAGCCTTGCCATTCTGATAACCCATGGCTTCCAAACTCTGAACTGGTTACCTTTTCAGGCTTCCCCTACCCTGAGGATGGCTGGTTTCCCAAGATGAAGAACAGCAACTTGGGATGCTTGAAGCAATTCCGTTATAAAGATTGCATTGTATTCACAAACTCTGGAAGTTTGGTGGTCCCAAATCCCATAGCCTTAGTGGTTAAGTTGCTATGTGACTCAGCTAATACACAGATGCAGAAGAAATATGGCAGGCAAGCCAGTGCTTCACCAGGAGATTAATGAAAAGCAATACAGTTTGGTTAAAAAAAAAAATCACTAATGCTAGGAGAATAATGGGATCAGAATTTCTTTGTCAGTCTACATATATTTCTCCAGCCTGTTTCTCAAACTTAACTTCCTAGAAAGTTTGTTTTTTCTTCTGTTACATAGCCATTCATACTTGATATATCACAAGACAATATATGAGCTTTTAAATATATGAGCATTTAAAAAATTAACAACAAACCTCTGGTTTTCTGCACTGCATTCCATAACAGAAGACTGTAATGACAAGTGAAAACAGAAAAAAATTGTTTTGTCAGGAGAAAACGGGACTGATACTTAGATAATGACATTATCAGAAATAAGTTGAAAAAAGTTTTCCAAACAGTAATTAGTAATCTTACCTCACTTAATGCTTGCAAGGTTTTGTTGAACTCTGAAATTCTTTAAAATAAAAAGTTACCATTATGGAGGATTTTTACTTATGTTTCTAAAGACAATTACAACAAATAATGAAAAGAACAAGCAATTACTGAGAAAAAAAAAAATTCCAGTCAGTGATTTTATAAATACATGCCAGTTCTAATATTGTAAAACCACTTTTGGAAGGATTAAACATTTTAAAAGTTGCCTTTTTTTAGTCACTCCACAAACTAAGTTTAAACCTCTGTCATCACGTATTTTAACATCAATCCACTTCTTTAGAAGTTATTTAAAAGAGCAAAAGATAAATCTTAATGTTGCCTTTTGGCAAGCAATCATTTGGAACAGAATTCTAAATTTATACTCAAAGCCACAGAAATAGAATGAGTAAGAAATATGGATTTCTTCTACAAACAAGACCTGTCGGCCAATTACATCATTTTGATTTTCAGGGTAAGTTTTGGGAATAGCAGTAAATATTCACTCATTTCAAACCTCTTGTTATAAAGAGTGTGAAAGAAGAAACCACACCAAAATAAAAATATAGATATGACTCCAAGAATATGTATTAAAAACCATGCAGCTATGAAAGTTTTCTTAGTAATTTCCTAAGAGACAGACCAAATCGCTGAAATGATAGAAAACATTTGTTCATGAAGAGCAGCAGTCAGGCTGGCATTCTCAACAATCCACAGCTCATGTCCTCAGGCATTATTATTATTATTATGACTACTACTACTACTACTATTACTATTATTAACATCATTAGCATATAAACAACAAGGCCTTCAGGCCTTGTTGAGCCCCAAGGAAACTAAAGGACCTAAAAGGAAATCTGCAACTGTAACATTTCTTAAAACAAACTCAAATGGTATCTAAAACAAAACTAAGACTATTCTGACCAATATGACCTTTATGTTAAAGAACAATAACTTACAATTCCTGAAATTTTTAATTTATAAAGTGCAGGAATAATGCAAAGTGAAGAGTCTGCTAACCACATGGAAGGTCTCGATCTTTTTCAAATATAACAAAGATTTCAATCCTTATTAAAAATTACTCACCTCAATTCTTGTGGGGTAGGTGCTGGAATTGCAATTAATCTTGTAACTTKATTGTTGATGGTTATGTTATTAATCTGTTAGAAACAAAGATTCAATGGCTAAGTAAAACCAGTAATTTTTAGCCTTAAAAGAAACTTACGTTCATTTCACACATTTTAACAGTCTGAAATTCCAACTAAGGTTTATCTAAACGCCCTGTATAGGTCTGCATTCTTATGTTCTTCTGGTTGCCGCCATTACCCGTTATTTTTACATTTCATGCAAGCAGCGAGCACCATGATGAAAACATCACCTAACATACATGGTATTGACATTACCTAAGAAATATTCTGCTAAAAAGTAAAAGTTTCAAGACACAGGAAACCCATTTTTCTAATAGCTGTAGGCATAACGTTAATACACGAGKACAGTTTCAGTAGGCATTATCACCACTGAAATGCAACACAATGCAGAGGTGGCTTTTGCCAGGGACCTACCCCTGCCCAAACTCAATGTTCCACGTGCACCTGAGCAGTGGCTCTCTGCGGTGATTTTGCTGACTACTCTCATGCTTGCAGAGATTGGCATGTGAAATCTCAGATTGAGTGCAGACAGGGATGTGTAGGAGAAAGATACAAGGGTCTTTACAAGCTAACGTCCTTTTTTTTTTCCTCCCTTCAATTTTCCATCTCTAACAACTAAATGTTCTGATCCTCATAGTATTATGTAGATACTGAATAATCTATATGGTCCTTGCTTTATAGAATCATAGAATCATAGAATCATTAAGGTTGGAAAAGACCTCTAAGATCATCGTGTCCAACCA
>JASVER010000032.1:3880018-3994680 GCA_030449065.1 Oceanodroma leucorhoa | reverse complement strand
GTGGCACCAGCCTCTGAGCCACTTGTTAATCAGCTGTGTTTTCCTTTCCCTTTCAGTGTTCTTCCCCACCACTGAAGGGATTGAGGAAAACACCACAATGATATCATTGCATGATATCATTCTCTTAAAGCTCTGTTGTGTTGTGTAAGTGGACACACTCGTGTCACATAGGCCTATTGCAAAATTAATAACTGATTAACTACATGCCAAAAAGCATAGAACGATACCCTGTTTATGAGAGTCTCAACATGAATTACTCCCAGGATGCAATCCAACTTAATTTATGCCCACACTGTTGCTATCTAATGATGCTTGCCTTCTAAAGTGCCTAAATTAATCTCCAAAGGAAGATCCTGTATGCCTAATTGCAGATTCTTAACTAGGCAGTTCCTCTCTCCAGACTTCCCAGGGCTTCCCCCTCCTTTCAGTGGCTATATAGAGAATACAGGCCCTTATTGTAGAAAGTTTACTTAGCTGGAATTCTAAAATTTAGCTAAGCACCTGTTTAAGAGAGAGAGAGTAGATCCATCCACTGCAAATATTAACTTGCACTGCAAACTGTATATTAAATAAAATAAAACTATAAAAAACATAGTAAGATTCATGTTAGGGTATCAGTATTTTAAGTGTAGACAAAGAAACTCATTTCAACCTTCCTTTCAATAAAGTTTTAAAAGAGAGAACACTTACTATTTCTACATTTAGTGATGTGTTACTTTCTTCAGTTGCCTGAAGTTTTGCCTTGCCCACATAGAACACTAAAACAAAAAGGCAAAAAAGTTAAGAAAATCAATGCTAAACCACATGATGTAAAATTATTTGAGAATTTAGAAATTTGCTGTCTTGTGTTACAGTAGAAGGGAAATAAGAGCACTTACAGTAGCTTTTCTGATCATTCACTATTTTTGCAATTGTTCTTCCATCTCTTCACTTACTATTTCCACAAATGAACTAGCCCAATAGCTTCATTATTTTCTGTATATTTATTTTTGCTGGCTGTCTCTAAATTCCTTCTATTTTTTTTTTTTTTTCAAAACAGAAAAACTGCACTGCACATTACTATTAATACAACTCCAACACTCGCAACGAGAATAAAATGTGTGGGTAAAGGCAAAGTGATACTCTGAAAATTATTCCCTTGGGGATTAAAGAACTTTCAGGATACCATAATTCAGAGCATCATTCAACAGTCCTTGAGAGCTGGTAGGCCCATTTTGGAGACAAAAAGGAACTTCTACAACACTTCTCTCCCTGCAGCCACACATTCAGTGCAGGTTATAGACCCGTACAGGAATACATACATGACATCACCCAAATCATTTAGCAGTTTACTGTGTCAACCAGTAGAGAAACTTTGGGGGGAGGGGGGGGGATACTTATGCTGCCTCTTTCTAATCTATAAAGTATTCAGCATATGGCTACTTAGCAGCAGTGACTTCATTTTCTTAAGTATTTATCACAGATGCTGTTTATCACAGTGTTTTGGAAGGCAGCAACATGTATCAACAAAATCTTCTTTTACTATGTTGTTGTTAACACACATAAAGGAAACATCACTGCCCTTTCCATTTTCCTTTGTTTGTCCGTTCTGTCACATTAGATTTTTAAAATACACACAGGCTTTTACAATAATTCTCCTAAACACTGTTTCAACTTCTATTCCTGATACAGAGTTAGGCTCAATATGGCAGACATTAGCATCTACCATAGCATACTAGTTTCTTGTTTTCTCAGGTTTGTAATTCTTATCTGCAACTGTGTATCCTTTGACAAGAAACCAAAGATCAAAAATACAATAGACTAAACATTGTTTCTAAATAAAAAAACCCACATTTTATATTAATTTTTTAGAAGTTATCCAAAATCTCTCTAAATTAACAAGAAAATTCATTACAGAGCTAGCTTTTACATAGCAACTAAAAGTTGCCTCATTACTTAGAATAGAAAATAGTTGGACATGTTTTTCATAAGAAAAAAAGGAAAAAGAAAACCACTAACCTGAAAAATTACAGACAGGTGTTATGTTGCATAAAATGGTTTCTCCTGCTATAGTTATTTTTGGGAAAAAAAAATCTAGTGAGTAAAAAAATTGAACTTAAACCCAGTAAACCAAACATACATATTTACAACCATTTCAATGTTTTAAATGTAAAGGTCTTTACCTTTTAGAAATATTTCACATACTGTCTAGGCTTCATTTCTCTAGGGCACTTACCATGACATTTCCAAGACTTAGTGTTCAGAGTGAAATATGCTGGGTTTGATTAATTAATTTTGAATAATTTTCTGTAACAGTTTCCACAGAAGACCTACATGCAAGTGGTCTCTATTTTTTTTTAATCCAAATAAACCAGAAATCAGCAGACTGCTAATATGACACACCATAATACCAAGAAAAAAGATCCTATTAAAAATATTTGGGAACAGACTTCCTGAACTCACACACACTTAAATTTTGAGGAGCATAGAAGATCAGTGGTGATATATGATATCATACCTGGTGTTACGGTGGAGTAATCATCAGTGATGTTAACAGCTTCTATTAAAAAAAAAAAGTTTTAAAATTAAGTTTTCACATTTTAACTTAAAAAGCCTATGAAATACATGTCACAAAAATAAGTTTCCTAATTTCTACTTTAGACTCTGTCTTCCCAGAAGAAGTGTAAACACATGACCCTTTATAATGGAATTAAGTTACTTTCAGCATGGGAAATGAAAAAGCAGCATTCAGAGTGAGATCCATCCAACTGAATGTTTACGTCCCCATATGACCCAGTTACTCTAGGCTCCCTATTATTTAGTGGAGAAAGTGGTGCTCTTAAAGTGTGATTCCCATTTAACCTATTCTACATGGGCACTAGAGCATAAGATGAATCATGTTCTAAAAATGTGTCTTTCTCTCCATCAACTATGAAGAATAGCAGGATGTCTAGCTCACATACAGACATGTAGGAATCTGTACCAATATGGGATGAACCTACTCCTTGTTTACAAATTCAAACATCAAGGAAAAAAGGGGTAGCAAGTTCTTCTGGTTGAGTCTTTACTGATCCTATTTGGCAACTTATGTTGAAGAAGTAAGTGTCTTTAAGAACATGTAAGTGTCTTTAAGGAATGGGGTGTACGTTTGAAAGTAAAATACTTTCAATAGTATCAGAAAGTATAGAAAACATTCTATCTATAGGTATAGCAAAAAACTACATACTTGCTAAAAATAAATATGCCCAGTTTGGGCTTTGGTAAGCAATGTAATATTTTGAATAAAAAAGAAAGGTTAACAGCTCAGTGTCAGTTAAATGCGCTTCAAAACCCTACCCATGCAGACTTAAAATACAGATTGGAGGTAAGAAAAGAATTTGGACTAAAGAAATCCCAGTTATTAAAAAAAAAAGCAAGCAAACGTTCATGAATGCAACAAGCATCTCCCTTCAGACCTTACTCTCTTCATGCTAATTCTCACCTGCAGTTTGTGTAGTCTCCTCTGAAGTCATATCTGAAGAAGAAAAATTAATAACAGTAAAAACAATAAAAATAAAATTAAAATCTAAAAAATCTAAATCTAAGTAAATCTAAATAAGAGAAACATTAATAAAATCTTGCCTGAAGGATTAATAGGATAGGTGATAAAAGTAACAATAGAGGATTCTGGAAAAAAGGAAGAGAAAATAAGTAAAAAGTGTATTACTATAATATTTTATTTCTATGAATTTTGGAGAAAAAAGATCAAGCATGCAAAACTTCGAACAGGAACTGAATATTATTTATCTAAATTCCATTTTAAGAGCAACTGCAGTGCTTGCTAAGAATGTTCACATTATTTCAATATAAAAGTTTGAAATAATATTATTTCAAAAATTGGAGTATCTGAATACAAAGAGCTGGTAATCGAGTTCCTTCAGATAAGTTCTTTTTATTGGTTTCATTCGTTTAGAAGATGAAGATGAATTTGGCATATCCAGTAGCAGTAACTGCTTAGCCCCAAGGACATTTTCCTGCACGAACTCACAACACTCATGAGCAGAGATGTCACATTGGGTTTGGCAAACTCTCTCTCCAAAAAAGCTATTTTTGCCAGTAAATAAATAAATAAAATAGAGTGAGGATGCAAATTTTTTCAGCTACATCAAAAGAAAAAAAAAAAGAAAATTACATTAAGACAATAGAAGAAAATTTAAAGATTGCTCAGGAAGGATGTGCTTAGTAAGCACATTTTAGGTGTCAGCGCAGGAATACAAAGTGGTTAGAGGACCACTTTACATCACTCCAATATGACAACTTAGTGACTTTTTTAAAATGGGCCAGAGCAGCTTCATAACAGAACAACATTATGCTTTCCAAACTTCTTTACTAAAAGCATCACTATCATGATGCTTTTAGTAAATGCATCATACGTAAAAATATCTTAAGTATAATAAAGAAAAGTTGGTGGCTCTGCATGAAGATAGTTGACTATCAAGAAAAAAAAGCAACATCTACTTCATTACATGGAAAGGGAAAGGGAGCTTTTCTTTCTGATATATTTCAACTAGACTAGCCATTTTGAGCCTTTTCAAAAAGTGCCCTCTTAATTCCATACTCAGAGTAAAAGCTAAGCATATTTGGTTCTTAAGTAACAATCCTGAAGACAATGGATTTTCTAAGGCAACTAACAAGCAGCCAAAACTTGAGGAATCGGAGTGAAAACTAAGTGCTGACTTCATCTGTATTATTTGGCTTGATATAAACTACAACAAATATTGAATTGGCTGCAGTTGTTAAAGATGAACCATTCCCAGAGAAAGATTGTATCTGTGAAAGAACAAAAGCATGTGTGTTTGTGTCTGTTATTATTTCTTTTCTCCAGAGCACGATATGTCAGTATACATTAAGCAAGAAAGAACTGGCTTTCACACAGCTATTTCTGTGTGTGTCTACAGTCTTCATTTTTTTAAAAATGCTTTCATAGATGATATTAATCACCTCTGGTCCCAGAAGCTATTAGAGTCTCGTGTCTGTGCGCATATGCATGTGCGTGTGTGTAGTATACCACACTGCATCAAATGACATACGCACATCTGCTAGGGTAAGGGAGCTCTCTCACTACAGTGTTCCTCCTCTGCCATCTCTGCAAGCTGTTCACTGCTTAGGTTACTGGACAAAAGGCTCCTGATCAAGCAACTTGCACCTACTTCATCCCCAAGCATCACTGCCACAAACCATGAGTGGTCCTATAAGGTAAGCGATCTCATTACAAAGTAGAATTAAGAAATTAATTTTCTCTTCAGAAAATAAACAATGAAAACATTAAATGTTGGAACTCATTTACAACTTTTCTGCATTACCTCAGATGAAAGCAGAAGATTTATCTAACACGAAATAACAAACATTGCAGTTCAGTAAAGTCCTGATTTTCTTACCAGAAATGGTTGTTGCAGCTGATTGTCCTGAATTAACAGCTTTTGTTTCAGACCGAAAAAAAAAGAGGGAAAAAAAGGACCATAATGAAGTTTCAGACACATACATAACCATCCTCAGCAGCCTTTCCTTATATTATCAAAAGTTTACTGCATTCACCAGAAGAGGGCAACACCTGCTTATGAGAAGAACACTTACAGGTTGTCAAAAAAGGCAGAGGTAACAATCTCTGATAAAAAACATTACAATTCTTATGAATTCAAATAGAAGTCAACTGAAGACGATTTCTTTTCAACAAATACTTGTTTGCATTGTATAATGCTAGGAAAACAAAAATCATTGACCCCAGATAAGTGCCACGCTAGCCTGAAAGCTGCATGCCTACCCCGAGTGTCTTGCCGATTCTGGGAATGGGAATCAAGCGTACATAACAAGATGGATGTAGTTGGGTATGAAAAACCCTTCTCAGATTTTGTATAATAACGATGAGACTTGCCATTTAAAATTTATCCCATACATATCTGTTCTCTTTTCTATCCTGCAAAAAGCAGCATTACAAAAAGCTCATTAATTTCAAGTTTGAACCTCTGATCTTGATAGGAGCCAGCCAACTATTTATATAGCAAACACTCGCCACTAAATCTTCGGTGTTGTTACAGTCAGTATTTTAATCAAAAAGAAATTGGTAAATTTGATATCTGGTTTACATAGCAACTTCAAAGTTAGCCCTTTCATTCACCGAGTAGTTTTTGACTGTGCCACAGACAAGTCAAGTCACAGTTATCACAGAAATATAAGCTAAAGAACAGCTGGCTGCAAATATGAAACACTATTTTAAAAAGTATCCTTAAGGTATTTCAACATCTTCTCTCAAAACTCAAAAGTCGTCCTATAATGTTACTTACAATACACTAATTATACTGTAAAGCCTTTCCTACTGTTGTAGAAGAGTTAAGTCAGAGATACCAAAAGTCTCTGCAGAAACCCAGATTTTTTTGGTTAAACATAGTAAACAACGAATTTCTGAAATGCTAATCACTCACATGATTCCTTGCTCAAACTATTTTGCCTGCCTTACTGAAAACTAGCAATAGCTTCTTTCCAAAGGATAAACATAATTTCGTTATGAAATTAAATTATGAAAGGAGAATCGGAGTCATCTCAGTGACCATATTTTCATTTTCTCTGGAAAATTACTGATGCTATTTGCACCATGAAATATGCTAATAAGCTACAAGGATGATAGGATAATTAATTTGCAAATATTTACATATTCTTAACTATCTCCATGAATTAAAAAGTAACAGCGGCAGCAATCTTCCTACGCACTTTCTAAAATACAAGAACAATGGGGAAAAAATTACATAGAACCCCCATATACCTGTTATCTGTTTTCTGCCAGGCAATGTAGCAGCAGTTTCAACTACAAAGGAAGAAGATGTTTTAGGAACAGAAGTTTTTATATATATTTATACACACGCATATATACACACACTTTTTTAAACACAACCATTTTAGATGTGCTACTCACCTCAACTCAAGCTGGTCTGCAAAACTACTTTGCTTCCATTGAGAAATGTCTTACTGAAAGCTGGAAGTTGAACGCTTTTGAGTTCAATTTTTTACTCAGTTTATCACTTTCATACTTATGGAAGACACAGATTAGGCTGTGAGCTTTCCCACTGCCCGTCCATTGCCAATGTCTTCAGAAACCCTTTCAGCACGTTTGCTTGAGTGAAGATGAAGTAGACTAAATAGCAGCAACCAAAAATATAACAGGTACACACAACTGTGCTTTCACACAGCTATTTTTGCAAAAATGTGGAAAAGAAATGCTGATGAATTATTCAAGAAGTGAAATTTTATTAGTACAAAGAGAAACAGAGAAATTAAACCAAAAAAAGCAGGGGGCAGGAGAGTTGGGTAAGACAGGGATGCTTTATTCCATACATAGTTACAAATTACATGAGATGTACTTTGAGAATACATCTACATCATGATATGCACATATGTCATGTAGACACTCACATGCCCAAGAGTTGCATGACCAAAGAACATCTAAACAATGAGCAGATAGATTAGGCTGCCAGAAATGAAGTGGCTCAGGTGGACCTGGACTGGGAGTGAAAAGGTGAGCTACTTCCAGCTCAATGGGCCCATGAAACATGTCCCTAGGGACACCTAGGGAGAGATGCAACATACAGATGGGCTCTTCATCAAGGTGTGGATCTGACAATTGAAGCTATTGCACAGGCTTCAATTGAATGTGTAACACGTGCCGTAATCAAGCGAGCCAAGTGACTAAAGTCTCCCTGGAATAGAAGATGGTGGCTGGGCTGTCAATACGAAGAGGCCTAGCAGATCAATTACATCAGACCACTGCTGTGAACCTGCCACCAAGGCAAGTGCTATGTGCTTCCTGTGGTGGAGGCAACTAGCAGGTGGCTAGAAATGTACCCTGGAGCCTATGCCACCACCCAAAACATCATCCTGGGCCTTGAAAAACAAGTGGCAACACAGCATGACATACAGTTAAGGCACTGTCACCTACTTCAGCATCCTTAATAGGTGAGACCCTGGCTGTTGGGGCAAGGAGGAAGATATATTCTCCTCAAGACACTGAACCTGGTGGGACACTCTAGCCACAGCCAACACGCAGGCCCACAGGGTTGCGGAGAAGAGAGATTCTCTTTGAATTGCCGGAGCTGGTGGGACAGTTTCTCCACAGTTAGTGCCTTGATATCCAGCCAGTCCATCATCATCAAGGTGTTGGCATATTACACTGGTGCGTACTGTACTAACCTCTGCCACATGGCCCATGTGCAGTGGACATCATCCAGATCTTTGGCGATCTGGTTGTTGTCTAGGTTGCTGTAGACCACCTCCACCACTCCTAATTCCCTCAGATACTGGACACCTTCCTTCTTCCATCAGTGGTGGTCCACTTGCATAAGTAGTCTATTCTCAGACTCTGAATCCAGTGATCCAAGTTCAAATCTCTGTGGGACCTCCAGTAACCAACCAGGTGGGGGTGACACACAGGAAAGCGCTCTGAGGCAGCAAATTCCTGGGTAGCAAGGTATGGGAGAATTTGGGTAGGTGCCTAGAGCAGTTTTCACCTCTGATGGCCTGGGAGTTTACACCTAACAGGCACGGAATCCTGTTGAAATGGCAGACCACTTGAAGGAAGGATGTCTTGCTTACACCAAAGACAGAGGGAGACTTTTGGTGCTGTGTGGGGCCTGGCCTATGCCTACCAGGCCTGTGTCCAGCGCCCTGAAAGGAGCAAGAGGGTCTCTGGATCTAAGGACATACAAATGGATGCTGTGGCTAAGCCAGAAACACAGCCCTAACCATAACAGTCACTCCTGCAGTCAAGAGGAAACAATGGAAGTGGAGGTTGACCCAGTTAGTGAAGGAGGAAGAAGCTCACCTTGAGGGGATGCAGGAAGAATATATGTTTAATATCTTCATCAATGATATAGACAGTGGGATCAAGTGCATCCTCAGCAAGTTTGCAGACAACACCAAGCTGAGTGGTGCGGTTGACACACCTGAGGGACGGGATGCCATCCAGAGGGACCTGGACAAGCTCAAGAAGTGGGCCCGTGTGAACCTCATGAGGTTCAACAAGGCCAAGTGCAAGGTCCTGCACCTGGGTCGGGGCAACCGCCGGTATCAATACAGGCTGGGGGATGAAAGGATTGAGAGCAGTCCTGCCAAGAAGGACTTGAGGGTACTGGTGGACAAAAAGCTGGACATGAGCCAGCAATGTGCGCTCGCAGCCCAGAAGGCCAGCTGTATCCTGGGCTGCATCAAAAGCAGCGTGGCCAGCAGGTCGAGGGAGGTGATTCTGTCCCTCGATGCTCTGCTCTGGTGAGACCCACCTGCAGTACTGCGTCCAGCTCTGGAGCCCTCAGCAGAAGAAAGACATGGACCTGTTGGAGCGGGTCCAGAGGAGGGCCACAAAAATGATCAGGGGGATGGAACGCCTCTCCTATGAAGAAAGGCTGAGAGAGTTGGGGTTATTCAGCCTGGAGAAGAGAAGGCTTCAGGGAGACCTTATTGCGGCCTTTCAGTACTTAACGGGGCTTGTAAGAGAGATGGGGACAGACTTTTTATTAGGGCCTGTTGTGACAGGACAAGGTGGAATGCTTTTAAACTAAAAAAGGGTAGATTTAGACTAGATATAAGGAAGAAATTTTTACAATGAGGGTGGTGAAAGACTGGAACAGGTTTCCCAGAGAGGTGGTAGATGCCCCATCCCTGGGAACATTCAAGGTCAGGTTGGACAGGGCTCTGAGCAACCTGGTCTAGCTGAAGATGTCCCTGCTCACTGCAGGGGGATTGGACTAGATGACCTTTAAAGGTCCCTTCCAACCCAAACTATTCTATGATTCTAAGAAGACTCAGAAGAGGCAGCCTGTTCTGCAGCAGGACAGCCACAAGAACAGGAGGGGGAAGTGACAGAAATCATAAATCATAGAATCATAGAATAAAAGAGACAGAAACCACACAGTTCTTATTCCTGAGTGAGCTGTGAGATATGCGCAAAGATTACAGCTGCCAGCAAGGTGAGCAGATTGCTGCCTGGTTGCTCCAATGCTGGGATACTGGGGCCAACGATCAGGATTAAGAGAGTACACGAGAGCTTGATGAGATGTAAAGAAATGTCAGTTCATTTCTGTTGAATGT
The DNA here is from genome assembly GCA_030449065.1 of Oceanodroma leucorhoa. Taxonomy (NCBI): domain Eukaryota; kingdom Metazoa; phylum Chordata; class Aves; order Procellariiformes; genus Oceanodroma; species Oceanodroma leucorhoa. The sequence goes on along the minus strand of JASVER010000032.1, from coordinate 3,984,591 downwards.
CATACACTGCATGAAGCTAAAAGCAGCAACTCTGAAATATGGTAGGATGAATACATGGAAATCAGATCAATTGCACTATGTTTATTTTTTTACGCGCTTTCCTTGAAATTAACTGTTAGTTTTAGTTGATTTGCATCCTGGTTAGAAATTTTCTCATGTAAAAGAAAAGAGAGGGAGAGAGAGAGAGAACCAATATTCTAAGTAAAATAATACACAACCATTAAGTAAAAGTATAAGTAAAAAATTACACCGTATGTATCAGCCTACTGAATTTAAACTATTTCAGTAAAGTCAAAACAAGTTACATCAAACATCTCATTTGAGACAACTAGGATTCTGCCTACAGAGAAATACAATTGGTCTTTTTAACATCTAGCACTGTATGAACTTCACAAATCATGAAAATTTGGCTATAACCTTAATTTTTACAGTCAATTTTCAGGAAAATGAAGACTTTTCACCACATGGTAGAGTCCGGTTAAAATACATGACCCTATAAGGTATGTGTTCTAGAGCTCTTATGTAGAGGTATTGTTACTGTAACATTGTACAAGATTAGGTATTACGGCACCTATAACATTTCTTAACACCTAGTGTGGGTTTAGGAAAGACCCTTAAGATACAATACCCACTTTAAATAATACGCAGAACTGAAGCAGTAGTCAGATAAAAATGTTCTGTATTGTTTAAACAGTAAATAGTTTTTTAAGGTAGAATGGGGTGAATAAAAATAATTGAGTCAATTCTACATAAATTAAAGTGGACTTTCACTTAGAGAAGAAAGTATCCTTCCACATGCGGGCAAACTGCCTTTCCTACCACAGGAAGTGAATTCTATCTCCAAAAATTTACCTGCCACTGGTCCTGTCTTACTAAGTGGTTAGCACCTTGTACAAAAACCCTTATCTCAAACCAAAAGGCCCTGGAGGAAATTAAATTCTCAAAAGGAACCCACCTCTTGAAGTATGCAGCATCTCACAGAAAAGACCACCACACTGCTTCTTCTGCCCACTAAAAAAATAAAAAAATCTGCCTGGGGAATCTGACCTTAAGGTCTTTCTCACATACTCTTGAGGAATCAGTGCAGACATAGTCACTGTAGACAAACTGCATTTCCCATCCTCCATATCCCTTCAACCTGCTTTGTGAATTTTTGAGAATACAAGTAGTATCCTGAGATATGTAAGAAAATTGTCCACTAACATGTTTAGTACTGTAGGTTAGTAAGAAGGTAGTAAACTCTAAAAATGCCAAATGCTTTTAATAACAAATTCAGCAGGACAGGGAGCAAAATAAGCTAAACACAAGCCATGAATATGGAGCTGGCAAATGCAGCAAGTGATGATGGCATGCATAATCTGAGGGGCACTGTTCTCTGGACACAAATCTAACCATGACTTCTCTTACAACACCATATTCACATGCTTACAGTTGCTAGAAATTATCCGAAAGAATGAGACTTGGCACTGATCAAGGTACAGCATTAAGTTCACTAACCAATTCTTTCATCAGAATCACCTTTGCACACAGAAAGCGGGAAGGAGGAGAGGCTGTCATGCATTATTTAATTTCACTTACACTTGTCAACCCTCCTCCTTTGTTGTATTTAAGAACTAGAAAAGAAAGTGAATAGGGTTTATTTGGAGAAGGACTGAAGTCCAACCTAAAATATCCCTAAAGTTGACACGTAAAAAGGAAAGTAAAATAACTCAAGGTGTGCTAGTTACAAGCTAACAGAAAATTTCCCTTAGGTTGTTTACTATTGATAAGAGCAAGAAAATCCTTACGTATATGAAAACTCATTTTATTTGCTCTAGGCATTTTTATTTGCAACACTGTTAGTTTAGGATCATTAAATCAACATACCTAATATCCTATTCCAAAACAAGACATTATATATTGTAGTAGTATTTTTCTATATTTTATCTAATAGAGAACATTACTGAGGATCCAAACAGCAAATAAATAGGCAAGTAACATTATTCAGTATTATTCTTTGCTTTTGCTGCAAGGGAGACAGAATAGGTCCCCACAAGAACTGTCGTCTTCTGAAGGAAAAGGCAACTCCATTAAATGAGATAAGCACCAGTTTCTGTTACTAACATGCATCATTAGAAACAAAAGCAGCAAGTCCCTTACTGTCTTCTGTCACTTTGTACTGTTCCGATACAAATAGCCAGCTAAGCCAAGACTTGAGAATCCCATCTGTGTAGGCAGAGGAAACTGTTCCATTGGTACGAAACCTGTTTAGCAACTCTTGCCATCGCTCCATTCCACAGCTGCAAAAAGCTTACCTGGGAACCAGTATTTGCATTGTGACAACCTTCATTTCCCATAATGACTTTGTATGAAATGGGAACTGGTGTAACTTTAGCTCCTCCAGTCTGGTAGAAGACTAAATCCATTAATAACCGTACTTAAGGCTAGGTCCACAAACTGATGTAGCTCTGAGAGAGGCCAGTGCCTGGCCGTGTCTACAAAATAGCCTTGTGTTTACAGCATTCCTTAGCATGAGAGATCTTAACTATCAGTCTACTGGCTCTTTTAGGATGGGATGGTCTCCAGATGTCCCACTGAAGCTGTTCCACCAAGCAAAGCAGAATTCAAAAATCAGTTCAGCCAAAGGGAAAGAAAGGGAGAAGGAGGCTTTGTAACACAGTGGTCAAGATGGGATGGAAGGTTCTGGTCCCCTGCATTGTCACTCATAGCATGCCTTTTGTTCAGTAACTTAGACACAGGACACAGAAAAAGCCCTTAAAGCATGAACAGTGTACAATGTTCCATCTTCAACTGGAAGAATGAAAAATATCCTTTTCTTCTCCCTACCTCCAATCTAACTTATGATCAGTACACTCTTTCTTAAAATTTTTGGAAAGGCAACACCCTTTCTGATTCACCTGTCTTCAGGCAACCCCCTCTGTCAGAAGCAGTTCAGTTTTTCCAGGGTGAAGGAGTGAGAAGCAGCTAGAACCTGGCTGCAGATAACAACATCGTGCAAGAGCTAAGTTACTGGCAGCTGCTTCTTGCTCTCCCATCTCAGGGGAACAGTGTTGCTGCTGACTGTTTTACCTAACACTTCATGATCGCCTTTAAACTTTTGCAGAAAGCATCCTTTGAGCAAGCCTGAGACAGCAACTAGAGTGCTTTCTTAGGAGAAGGAGAAGAAGAGTCTGAACTGTAGTGAACTAGAGCCTCCACATGGACACCCACCCTGCCTAGTCTGTGCGGTGTGGAGGGGTAGGGGATGGTACAGCGAGAAGGATCATGCCCGCTGGTCTCCGTCTCTCAGGAAACACGGTGAGAGAATGCAAGGGGCAGTTGCTTTCTAATCAGGTCCAGACACTGAACACTTAAGGAACAGCAACAGCCCTGGCAATCTGTAGAAGCACAGACAACATTACTGGCAGAAAAACATGCATTTATGGACTTATATGTTCTGGGGCCTAGATAACAGGTTAATGAAATGAAGTGCCTAAAATTTTACTTTTATTAATTGGAAAACATGCCAAAAATAAGAACAGTTTGTGTTATCACCCAGGACTATTCTTTCAACCTAAAGGTATCCTTGACCATGTTAGCTCTCACAAATAGATCTACAGCAGAATCCAAATGGAAGAATCCCAAGGGATACCTTGGTGGCTACGTAATATGGTCCCCCCATGCCGCAGTACTTGGCTGACACCACAGAATGGCATTAGATAACCACAACTGTGTGTTGCTGGTAAGATCTGTCTTGACTTACAAATACACATAAAAATACCAGGAAATTAATAAAAATTAGATTTTCTAAATAAGATGTGATAGCAAACTTAGTGCTGGAAGTGCTGGAAGTTTTTTCACCAAAAATTCAACTGATTCAGGCAGGGAAATTGATTTGCATTAAAAATTCCCATCAGAAATGCCAAAGTGGAAGTTTTCATTCCAAATAAGACACATAATATCACTTTCCATCTTAAAAAAATTAATTAAAACCATTTTACATCAAAAAGTCGATTCCACACTGCATTTTTAAGTCTATACAAATTCTCTTCTAAACATTCTCACAGGCAACAGTTATCATTATGTATTACATCAGTTACCAGTACTATGCGGCAGCTACCATACATTTGTATTCAGTGTTACTAGGATACAGCCATATGAAAATGCCTGGCATTAATACATTTCACAGAACTTGCTCATGAACAAAACTAAGTAGCCCAAACAGCAAAATTTCAAAATGGTGCAGTTCTAAAATCCATCTATTTACAGAAATATGCACCAAAAATATGACATTCAATTCTCATATTCAAACTAAATCCATATTTTCTATTAAGAGATTGTGTCCCTTTAATATTTCATAAACCGTTCAGCTGGATAAACATTCTTCCAAAATGAACCATCCTGTCACACAAGGCATTAATAACAGTAACACGTAAAAATCCTCCCCAATTGTTCCACTGTAGACATTAGCCCATATCGACTTTTTATGTAAGTTAGATTTTGAGCCACATTGTATAGGTTTATAGGATAAAACTAAGTGCTATCTTAATTTTATGTTTTAGTGCCTTTTGTGACATCTCATATCTGCTCTGACTCTTAGTGGTGGCACCATGAAAGAGAGGATTAATTACCACTGGCTATTGGACAGAAGCAAATGTAAGAAAATGACGAAAGTGCTTGTTCACATCAAGCTCTGTCACTTTGGCTAGTTCATTTTAGTATCCTTAAGAGAAAAATTAGGTGCAATACTTTTAACTCAGCTTTGATGTTAGACAGGTTTTTAGGAAATTGGGTTATAAATACAGTTTTTATCTATTTGTATGAAGTTCTGTTTGTATAAATCTGTATATTAGATACTTGAGGTGAATCAAATCACCTCTTCTCTGGCAGGCTGATTTCCAAAAAGCTACTTCCTTTGATATCACAGAAGAGGGAGGCAATGAGAGCAAAGAAAGGGAAGGTCAAACATGCATTCTGTTAATAGGTACAAAGTAGAGCGGTACATGACTCATCAAATAACCACTCCAGAGTTAGGTATTTTTTTCCCGTCACATTTACTTCCTTTAAGAGCTTCTAGAGGTTTCTGTAGTATTCTGTTCTTACAGTTTTAGAAAGAAGATGGTATTGGGGCAAGTGATTTAATTTTTCATCTCCAGCTTTCATGATCCGCCCAGTAAACTTAACAATATGGCCCAAAGTTTGGTATCCAACAGACTGGGATGCAGACTGGAAGAGTGGATGAGCAGCAGCTATATTTCCACCTTCTGCCTGAGGAGGTAAAGCCTTGGGACTCCACTCTCCCTTCCAGGAAAGCTGATCCTGTCATCAGAAGTGCAGACAACTCAGGAAATCTTTAAAAGGGATTACAGGAGCCTAAATCATACTTCCTATTGCCCACACCTGCAAACTAGAACAGCCCAATCTGAAGTTTTCCTCTTCTCTGAGCATGCAAAGGCAAAATAGTCACACAGGGCACCGGTCACTTCCCATTTCTTCCATCAGCATTAAACTGCTTTGTTCCCACAAGCCTGGAAACCTCCTCCAGCAACACCAGTGGCAGGCTCAGCAATATTGGGAGTGAAAAGGATACACAGAAAAGAGGGGGCAACACCTTAATCTTGATGGTTGGACGGGACAGTTTAGAAAAATCTAAAATGCCACAATATAAACACTGAATTTTATTTATGCAAAAACATGCAAATAAAAGCAACTGGCACTGGACTCCTGCTAAAAGTTAGGGCACCGATACCACAAATGAGATGACAGTGCTTTACTGTCAGTGATACTATTTACAGTTATGCCATAAATCATCTATTTTATTTATTCATTGAAATTTGTAAAAGATATCCTGTCACCTATGTGCTCCTTGCATAAATGCACAGTGTAACAGTTTGGATATTTATATTTGGATTAAGAATGTTACTGTTTAATGTGTAACTGAAATGATTAATGTTTAAACAGTACATTTCTTCCAGTTGTCAAGTTATTATTAAAAGCAACTTGCAAATATGCCATGTAAAAATGACAACTGAAGAGCTGGTGCTCACAGATGACTAAAGTTTCTTTTTAAGCATTTAGCAATTTAAACTCACCTATTTTCTTGTGTCTTTGTATTCTCTTAAATCACTCCGAGCTTTGTATTATTTAGTGCATTTTTTTCTTGGATTATGCAGAGACAATAGTGGTATCACTCACATTGTCCACCTTAAAGTATGTAGCTAAAAGGGAATCATTCATCAAGGAACAAGATAAAGAAATTTTCCAAAGCTGGCATTTGGAACAGTGAGCACATCTTTCTTCAGTCACATATTTTTAAATACCAGGAGATGATCTTTAAGGTGAAATACATTCAATCGGTGGCATTCTTTCTCCATACCACAGCTATTAGGCTACTTCTCATTCTCAGCAAAAGGGGAATTATCAAAGGAACCTGAGGAATGTAAGTGGAAAGTTAGTGACTCACAACGTGCGGGGCCTCCTTCCCTCTTTGACCCTACCTGCAGTATTTACACCTGCTCAGCGTGCAATGGCTACACCAAGCAGAGGAGAACGAGAAGACTCTGTGACTGGAAGAAGCAAGAGTTGCATCTTTAACTCAGATCTAAAAGTTCTCTATTGCTGAGTTCCATTAGTTCCAGAAATGTGATCAGCCCTCATCACAAACTGGGAAGCACACAGGTATGTCCTTTCTTGCAAATTTTCAGATGCATAAGATACGTAGCTACTGCAAAGTAATCTCATGCACTTAGGAGCAGCAAACTACTTGGTTAAAGTTGAGCATACCTTTAAGTGCTAAGCACGTGTGTAAATCTTACCAGAATTGGGATTCTGGTCCTTATTAGACCTCACATGGTTAAGAAAAAACAGAATATATTTTTGGTAATCTGAATAATTATTATAAAAATAAATAATAAAACCAAAAGAAAAAGAATCTAAAGAGCCAACAAAAAGAAAGGCCGGGAAAGGAGGTAAGGAAACATAAGCTGATAATGTGATGTCAAGTAAATCTAGACTTATTAATGGAGTGCATCACTGCCTATGAGACACCAATTAGATAATGGCTTACACTGCACAAAGATTTTGAGTGGTTAAGCAAAGGAGAAATCACAGAAATCATAGTAACCTTTGACTGGATATTTTACAAATTGTTGTTCTATGTAGGCACAAAATGCCAAACAGGTCATAAAAAGAATTCTGAAACTTGTCCTCCGGCACAATTATGACTGTAATGAACCACTTCCTTTTCACCTTCTGTGCCTACACAGGAGGCATAGCTCTTTCCCAAGCTTTAGCCCGTTGCCAGTTATGTTCTTTGCGGATGCAAAATCAGATCTTTCTGAAGACTTACTACTCAAAGTCTTTCTGTTTTAACAAAAACAGAGAAGCCCCAAAATCAGATAATTTTTACACAGGTGTACAGAGGAACTTACAGAAAGAAATCAGATTGTAAGACTAGTAGCACCATCAGTTAAAATTGCCTGACACTGACTATTATATGTTCCTACAGTCAATGTTTTGTTTTTGTTTAATTGTTGGACTGACATTTGCTAAATATATGCCTTTCACAGGCTGACTTGGAGGGGGAGAGCAATCAGCTAAAATGCATCTATTCCTGAAAATAGGCAAATAAACTGTTAAAAAAAATCCAGTGAACTTTTCTTCAAAAAGCTGTTATTATCCCAAGTTATCTAGGGGAGGTAACTTATATTTGGCAGTAGAGAGGGCTTCTGTACTGAAACAAACCTCTGTCAGCATGATTGAAGTTCAATTTGGCTAAGTAACAGAGCTTTGGAAACCATGCATCTTACACACTCATTACAGAGCTCTTGAAGGTAGACGAAGGATTCCACAAGCCCCTAAATCACTAATTCCAAAATCATTAATCAGTTGTGGCTGACGTTGGGCATTGCCTAACCAAGCTGCCCTGTGATGCTCAAAGATGCTCTATATTCAGGGCAGAAAGTGCTGAACTGAAAACAAGAAGGTTATCCTTTCTGTGCCTCAGTGAAAGATAACCAGATGCTCCACTCTGACCAGGATTTATCCCACTATCCAGACAGATCTCTCTCAGACTTTCTTTGTACCAAACTTTTGTCTGGTAGCCAGGATGTTCCTCCTTTCAGCCCTAGGACTGTGTTCCTTCAAACACAGCCACACATGAGCAAAAGAAAGATATCCTTTCTTCAGCTCCTCTCCCAATCACACAACCCAGCAGAGAAGATGTGCTCCCAACTACAGCATCAGGCCAGCAAAGGCATTTCATACATTATGACCCAGTGTTAGAGGCATTCTCCATGAGTCCTAGTTTGTTGGACAGATTTCTTTCTCTCCCAGAAAAACAAATCTGGTCACCTTATTTCAATGCCTTTACTAAGACACTTTTAATCTACCCAGTCAGGCAGTGATTATAACATTACATAGCTAAAAGATATTTTTTAGTCTGTACAAAATAGATAGGTACAGTTTTTAAGGATAAAGGTGATGAAGACTAAAATTGGTGCCACAGTTTAACTGAAGCACCTATGCTATACAAGAATTTTAGGAACCAACTGAGCTAGTCACCTTGAAATCTCTGACGGTCTTAGGGGGTAATACCATTTACTATGGTTAATAAATTGGATCCCATCCAGGCTTGATTCAAGCTTGTCTTTCTTGTCAACAGATATGATAGCAAAAGCTAGAAAGAAGATTATTCTCTCACTTTGACTCCATTTCAACTATATTAAAACTCAACTTCTCTGAAAATAAAGTCTTGTTTTGGTTTGGTTTAAAGCTTTTTATGGTTCTTTTTCAGGGCAGAGAGGAATTTTGAGAAATGTGTGAGAAACCATTTGGCCATTTTAATAAAGGAAGACATTACTGATACAGAAGCAAGAAGAAATCAGAGCCTCCAGTAATCTTTACTGAATGTAGACCATACCAGCTAAAGATGGTGTAATGTGCCAGTGAAGCAGTGAAAAGTTGCACTCGTTGAAGTTCTGGACCAGCGAATGTGCAGAACGAAGACCAGCAATGCTTTCCTCTATATTTATTCACTGAACAGGAGGTGTGTAAATTAATTATTTTACAATGACTGATAGAAAGCCCTAATACTCCAAGGAGTTTTGGTTGGATGCATCCTGCTCTCATTACCATTACGTGGACAGCAGACAGACACAAAAGTTCAAGAAAGTTGAAAGTCTTTAAAGGATTGCCGCTGTGCTTTTTATATCTGGATAAAAGCTGGCAAAAGCTGCAGATCCTCACATGATCTCATTAAGCATTTAGCTAGAAATGACTAATAGACAAAGACTTTGTAAAATCTGGAAGAGAAATGTTAGACATGTTCAGGTCAACTTTTGACAAAAATACTATTTTAAAAACAGGGTGCAATGGTACTTACCACATGGCAAAGAGCTATCCTCTTCTACTGTCTTATTATAGACCCAATCCTCCTTTCTCCAGCGTATAACACCACTATCTTCACAGTCCAGAGATGGCTTTATATTTGCTTTATCCCACATTCTGAACATGTACAGCTCCCCAGTCATACCCAGGTTAGGTGACGTAGCTGTACCTGGCAGCTTTGAACAGCCAAGTAAGAACTGCCCTTTTCCAGGGAAATTAACTTTCCCAGTTAGTTTTTTGTGTACTTCTTCTGTTCCATTTATGAATACCGTCATCTCCTCATCTTCACTTTTCCACTGGATACATATTTGGTTCCAAGTGTTTTCATGAAGTCTTGCTGTTGTCTTTATTTGATTTCCAAACAACCATATCCTCAATTTACCATGATCTCCTGTAAGTCCAAGATCATACTTATTTGCAGAGAGATTGGTGTGAGGTGTTTCTTGATTGTATACATATGCTGTCCAGGGATGATGTGAGGAATATAGCTTGAGGTGCACACAGACAATGAATTCTTTCAAGGGACGCAGAGAAATTCTTGGTGACATAATCCAAGGATCTTTGCATGCAGTCTTAAAGACAGCTTTATATTGTCCTAGGAAATCCTCCTGATCTAAATAAAGAAAAGGTAAAATGATTTTTTTTTTAAGAGGATCTTGTACGTGAAAGTTATTCTTCCATATAGTACTGTTCCTAGGCATTTATCTAGGAGTTTTCAAAACAACACATTAAGAAACAACCTTGTATCCTTCTCTTTCGCTTCTTTTGTGGTGGTGAAGCAGCAAATCGGGAGGCAGTCAATAAATCCTAGCTGCTCATGAAAGCTTTGAAGTAAAACTCACACACAAGATGAAGGATGACCATATAGCTCTCTAAGGCAGCACTCAAACAACAAGTGGGAGGCAAAAAGAGAATCACAGATCCTGGTTCCTATTCCCAGGACTGCACAGGTATTTTGCATTTAATAGATACTGAATAAAATACAGAAACAGAGCTAGAATAAGGGACTGTAGCCCTTACTGCCTTCTCATGTCCCAGCCTTGCATCCTCCTTCTCTGAACAAGATCATGCTTCTCCGTGCCATTTTTTTCCAACCCTGAGATTCTTAAATCCTCTGCTGCATGCTGGCAGAGTTCCAGCAAGAAAGGTAGAAAATAGCCATATTCTAGAAGAGAAAGAGTTTAGGTAACTTTCAGGAAATGTGTTTTGGAGCCACTGGTTTATTTTAAATTTAATTTCATCCAGTCCTCATTCCCTGTTCTCTACCAGGGCATTTACTTGCAGAAACATCTAGTCTGTGAATCTGAAATCTACTGAGGCATTGAGATGGTGGCAACCCGGAGTTCAACTGTGACAGTAAACAGAATTTTAGGTGCCAACAGTAAATTTACTGGTGAAAACAAGGTGTCAGGCTCTGTCAATGCTGGTAAAACAAGTAGTGCCAGGGAATGCCCCAAACACTGGAACTTGGTCATAACTGTTGTTCTTGTAGGTGCCTCATTTCCTCCATTGTCCCACTACAGGAAAGTACAGGCTTTTGTAGCTGTAGATGTAAGCTCTTTGGAGCTGACTCTTGTTTTGCGGAAAAATGCACATTCCAATTGCACAATCATTATCATGATTGCTTGCTTTATGGTGCACCCATCAGCAACAAAATAAATCCAAACTAAGAAAAACTCCTATGGGACATGAAATGGAACTACAGAAAAATGAAACAGCCTGCTAGATGCTCAGCCAGTGCAAGAGAACACATTACTGACACCTTTAAGGAGGCATTTATTTATCAATATATGCAGAGCTTTTATGTACCCTCCAGAAGAGGTATGTGATTAATCATGATTGGTCAGGGTTGGATAGCAGGAAAAGATCGATCAATACAGGAAAAAAGCTTTTCCATTAGCTCCCCTGTGAAAAGACAAATTTCCAGGCAACTTGCATCAGTTTTTTTTTTCCAAGGTAGGTTACATTCATAGTCCTAGTTAGCTGTCAAGGTCACAGCCAGCTCTTTTGTGATCCTCCCAACCAACCAGAGCACCAGCTTTTAGCAGGCCAGTTCTGAATCAGGAATGTGTTCAACTTTTCTGTCTCTTGACAACAGGGCTCACAAATTTCTTTTTCAATAGCAACAAATGAAAAACAGGAGGAAGTTCCTAACTTCCAAGTGCAGCTTGATACCTACAAGCTACCAGAAGAAGTTGGAATCAAAACGTATCAATCCAGTTTCATGGAAAGTCATTGATAACTATTCTTGTTGCATACTACAGCTTTGAGACTCCCTTTGTGATGCTAATTAGCAAAAACCTGTAGGCATCTTTCACAACCCTGAATCATTCCTGAAGTTCAACATACATCATGAAACTGCCATACAAGGCTATAGACCAAACAAAAAACTCCCAGGGTACAGGCTGAATTAGGTGAAAATCCTAACTAACAGACAGTGGATTTTGAATGGTGAGGTAATACTTAGCATGGTTCTATGGCAACGGAGAAGAAAAACACACTTGACCCAACAGCAAGCAGTAGAACTACWTCCCCCCTGCCCAACCCTAAAGCGTGAATTCACTCAATCAGTTTGGCCATTTGTCAGAACCTAATAGGCAAAATCTGGGATACTCAGCTAAGAACAGTTCAGCATGGAAAACTAGTTTTTAAAACATGACTTAAAAGCTGGGGTGAGGAACATTGGGCGGGAGGTGGAAGTGTCACAGAAGTGGAGATTTCTAGATACAGACTCAAATGTACCTACCCTTTTTAGCAAAAAGATGACTGCAGTTAAAATAGATCTGCTACCTTCCAGTTTGGACAGATCATGAGGAAACTGATTCTATAAAGGAAACAGCTAGCCAGATATACAGTTATATGCCAACACTTGTGACACAGTCTCTTCAAACAAAAATAATTGCTCAAGTCTTTCATTATTAAGTAGGAATTATGCTGAAGGTTTTGAAAGATTTGATGTGGCTGCAGAGAGTATATGTCAGCAGTATACTTGCATGACTCATATAGCCTCCAAAATTCCTGTAAGCAATCTTGAGCATGCAGAGATGGCCACACTGACCAGTTAAGAAAGTCTCCTGACATAGCTTCAAAACTTGAAGTCACTGCTAACTATCCAGATTGGAAGATTGGAAGTCGATCCTGAGCAAAAATGTTAATCAAAGCTTGAAGTACCATCAGCAGTCTTGATTTTGGAAGTGAACAAATCCTGAGAGGCTTGATTTCATGTTAAGCATTAAATTAGCGTTTATGTACCAACAGTGAATTAATTAAAGGGCTGCAACATCCTATCACATTCTTCAGGGGAGTTGATACTACAAAGTTGGCAAGGGAGCCAGAATGGACATAAAGTTGCAGGTGGTAACAGTCTTAAGGCAGGTAACCAACAGAAATGATGCAAAATGAGATCAATCCTGCTGATGATTCTCCTAGTCTGCTTTGTATCATTCAAAAAGACTGCTGTTGATCAGTATGCAAGGTCTGACGAATTAATTTAAACTAATAATAGAGTTCAGTTAGAGAGGTCTACCCTTCTGGAAAGTCTGGCCCACTTTGCTCCAAACAGTTCAAAAAAAAAAAAAGGTGCCAAAAAGGGGTGCCAAATTTAAGAGAATAGATACCAATACTATCTGAATTGTCACAAGAAAGGCTTGGAAAATTTTATGTGGTTAGTCTACCCAAAGAATGCTGAAGAAGCACAAACGAAATCATAACCATAGTCAGAAAATGCACTTCGCTGTTCCAAGTGGAACACATGCAGTGCAGCATTAAATTAGTTAGAAATTAATTATCAACATCATCTTGGCTAAATCTGTTTGATATGTGGGTGGATGCAACGTAAGTAGGAGATGACATTACTTTAAAGCTTTTGGAAGTTATGTAAATCATTGCTTATTTTCTCTAGTAATGGTACTTGTGGGCTGCGGCCCACCCTTGACCATAGAACCGAGGAGCTGGAACTGGCTGTGCTCTGACAGTGGCATTCCTGGTTTACAATTAGTTCCTTTGGGTCCAGACAATACAAATCACATTCAGAAACCTAGCCATGAACATGCTTTTATAACCACAGCACAGAAAAGTTAGCATAGTAGAAAAAATGCTCAAAACATCTCCAGAGTAAGAAAAATAAGCAAAAATCACAATTTGGAGTCAAGGAATCTCCATGCAATAGCAATTGTGGGCTGACTTGCTGTATTCAGGCAGAACATGCAGAAATGCAAATTGTCCCTTCTTAATATATTTGTCTCTAATAGACGCAAGAAGTGGGGTTTTTACCCTCGCTAAAACTAAGAGCATCCACTTAATAAGTGTGTTCTCTTAAGCCTTAAAAGAAATCCTGAAACGTATGCACATACTTCCAAACGTTTAAAATAAACTTTCTGAGAATGACAAGGTAATGCAAACGTAAACCAAACATGTAATCTCTCTTTTTTCAGACATTTTCAGAGAGTAATAATTGATATCTTTACAACAGATAGCCAACCATAGGTAGTAAGAATTAGACATACAGGAGCAGATCCTCTCAGTACATAAGCACCAGTGTTATTTTGCTTACTATTAATAGCTACTGTGTCAGTATAGTTGAGCATTAATACAGTTGAGTATTCTCTTGAATAAAAATAGGCACAAGTTTATGTGTCTGCACAATCTGGCTTTTAACCAGTAACAACAATAGTCATTAATTTCTATGCAAGCGTTTGCCACCTGTAACACATTTGGCTTGCTACAGTCCATTAAAATGACATCACAAGAATCTTGTATCCTAATGAACTCTGCCTAGAGCTCATAACTGTTCTTTATAAAAAGTTTAAAACTCTAAACTTTCTACATGTGGGTCACTTGATTCTGCTGAACTTTGTGGAAATCGGAAGCTAAGAACTGTTTTCTCAAAATTAATTTCATCCCTCCTTTTCATTCACAGTTGTATTTGGATATCTGGGGATAAACTACGCCACATTATCCAGAGTGTCCTAGACATCAGAAAGAACACAGGCAGTTCATCTCTCTTCATATTTCCTGGAGAACACAAACATACTTTGGCACCTTAGATGAGGGGAGAACTGAGTAGAGATGCTGCTGACAGTGTTAACAGCCTAAAAAACAAACAAACAAAAAAGGGTAGAACCATAAATAAACCCTTGCATCAGTTTAGCTTTTCTTGAAGGATTACTGACACTTGCAAGTGATATGTAGGTGAAAGATGAAATCCCTCTTTGCTTGCTTCCTCAGAACTCTAGATGCAGTTGAATTTTCCCTGGAAAAATTTTTGTATGACATCCGCCCATCTGCTGAGCAGCCCTGTTCTTTTTACTATTCAAAGCACATGAGGTTAAAACCTCACCATCTTGTTAACAGTTTTATCACCTGAATCTCAAATTCTGTCTCAGTAAAAGCTTCATTTTATGCAAATTACTACATTTGGAGAATTACAATCAGAATTAGTCTAGTCTGTAAACCTATGAAATTTCATTGCTAGTACAATGTCATTGAGCAGGCATACTTACTAAGTACATTTGAACTGCAAGAAACTCTGACCTTCTAAAGTAAAATAACATGCCACGACACAGGAAGCAGTGCCTAAAACTAGCCATTTTGCCATGGCAAAAAACACTTCTTAGTTTTTAATACTCCATGCACACTACTAACATGACAAATGTATTACACACTACTGACATAAGGATGTTTTACTGATGACAAGCACTGTTACCTATTAGTAGTTGAGGTCCAGAGTAGTGACAGACATATCTGCCAGCTTACAGAATAGCCATGAATAAAACACAAATTGCGGATTCTACTGTACCTCATGCAAAAGCATCACCACGTCAGTTACGCAATTTGTACCAGAACCTTATGAATTTATTTCTCATTTACTGTTACATAAAGAGCATAGACTGTCAAATTCAAGTACATCATTGCTGTTACATGTTTTGGACCTTACTACCTTTTCCCTAGCCATATTCAGATCCACAACCAAGAGCAATGCAGGAGGTGTTCTGTGCTCATACATGCACTAAGTAGAGTGAAGCTCAAAGGATCTTGCGGTGTTACGTAAGAGCAGTGTAAAAGATTTAACAACACGTTCTGAAAATAGTAACACTTCCAGTTCAAAAGAATAGCAAGAAAGTAATTTCTCTTATTATTACATACTGTGTTTACATTCTCTCCTCATCCATAGCCAAAGTTACTAATGATGATTTTAATGAAAACAAATACTGTAAACATAGGGTTTGTATATCCAAAGTGCTAAGCACCAACCATTTCACTTCTTGTTAATGGCAGTTTTTCCTCTTGATTTCAAGAGGACAGAAACTTGCCTGTTCTGAATATATTCAAAAGTCCTATTCATCAAGACTAATGCTATTTATTTGGAATACCAACACTAGGTAAATCAGGAAAAAATTGTCTTACCTTTGCCTGCTGTAGCCAGGAACAAATGAAGTAAAAGGACTGCTAGAACAACCCTGAATCTCAAGAAGATGTCCTGTATTCTGCCAATACAGCAGTGCTGTTTTCCCCAGGCAACCATTCTAGAAGAAAAAATAAATAAATGAACCACAGCGACTAGAAAAAGTGCAGGTGTGCAGATATTAGACAAATTATGTTTCCAACCCAAGAGTGTAAATCTTTTCAACCCTGTTATACTATTGGGTATATATCATACAGAAATGCACAAACGCTCTGCAGAGTATTGCCAAGTCACCAAGAAAGAAAAAGCTGTTTGCTGAAAGGAAAAAATCAAACCCAAAAAAACTCCACTCAAGGTCTAATTCTCCAAAGACTCACAAATACATCAGAGCATGGCCATGAGTCCTTGCACAAATAAGGCTTTCAACATTTGAAAAACAAACAAGCAAACAACAACAACAAAAAAACCACACATAAAAATTCCCAAATAAAAACAGCCATAGAGCAAGCTTGGAGAGCTTATCCAAAAGCTTTGTTAATCTTAGTAAGTATAGAGAGAGCATCTCTTCGGTTCCCTACCCACAGGTTCTATCATCTGACATTTTAATAGCAACACTGTGAACTCCTAAGGAAGAAGCAAGAGTTTGATTCTTGACACTCATCTCATTCTCAAGGCAAGAAGCTACTGCAAAAAAATGAGAAATGCCAGAAGTCACTGTGGGCAGCAAGTTCATGGAGAGCATCATCATAACCTGGTTTGTCCACATTTCTTCCTAGTGATGGTTGCCTAATGTAAGCAATAGGACATGGTGGTGGACAAAGCACATGCCTCCTACTATAGGAGATAATGTTCTATGAAACGATACACTTTTTTTAAAGAGATCTTTTCAAAAAAAGTACAAAGTACATCTTTTCAATATTTTGCATGCTGAAAGAAACATTAAGTGAAACATTCATGTGCTTTTTGCATGCATTATTTCTTAAATTAAAAGGTTTAAAGATACATAGTTACAAGTGATTCTATAATTGATTCTTGAAACAAATGCAAAGCAATAAGTTTTATGTATTGTTTATCTCTAATGTATCAGCTTTATGGTAGACCAGAGCATTCTGCATAACACCAGAAGTTTAACTTTACCATCACAAATTCGGTGTATGTGTGAGTGTATGGGTTAGCACTCATACTGCTCGCAAACTTTACTGTATTTTTGTACATGGTGTATCAGGCTGCAATAGGTTCCCTTCTTTTCAGGAACTGTAAATTGTGAACTCTTTCAGGAGTTGTAAATTCATGTTAAGGTTTGGGCTAAAATGTATTTTTTGCAAGCATTCACATTAATGTAAATATTTATTAGCATAAAAAGGTTACTATGGGCTGAACTCCCCAAGAGAAGTGCTGGAGGAATAAACTGAGAAACAGTGAAGTTGCTAGGTAATTGACATTTTGGAAATTGATTAAATGTACATGCAAATAAATTATACATGTATGATAACGTAACATAGAAAACATAAAGCAAAGGTTTTTTAAAAACTAGAGCACTGCAACATTGTTGCCAGCCAGTGTTTTCAATAATTATACAGTATGCAATATTTCTAGCACAAAAATAAGATCATACTGACTGCATTGAAACAGACCAATCTGGATGATGACACATACTGCTTCCACTTTGCAGACTCTGGATGCCACACTTACAATTGAAATACACTAAGGAAATAACAGTCAAATTGTGGCAACATCATGAATGACGTCTGCATGGGTGCTGCAGATGTTACCTGTAGGAAGAAAGGCTTTTGATAAAAGGAATACAAAAATCAAGCATACTAAAGCTGAGAGAAAATATCTGATATGCTAAAACAACGGACATAGCTTATACACACAATCCTCTGCAGGAACAGAGCAAAACCAAACAAAACAAGTTAAAAAAGCAAGAAATGTCAAAGGTGAGCTAGGTTTCTAAAGATTCACGGGAAACACGTCCAAACCTGTCTTCAGTTTGCTTCTCTTTAATGCCTAAAAAGCATGTATTAATAAAACTGTTCAGTTAGTAAACTAAGTAGTAGAATTACATTATTTATCCTAAGAACTTGATAATGAAAACTGCCATGCTTAAATATATTTGACAACTTCAAGGATTGTGCATCTACAATATAATTTACTAGGGTTAAAAGAGGTGCCCATCAAAACCCTATGTTTCCTTTCTTTGCTTAATCACGCTTCCCATTCTAGTCTCAAATTAGGTCACTTCCAAGCAAAGCCAAGCTGCACATCTATTCCTCCATTTTATGAGGAAATCTCTTCTTTTGTACAGAAAACCATCTACCCATAGTGACATATTTGGACAACAAACCAAATACAGATTCCAGCATCCCTTGCCTCTACTACCTGGACATCAAGAGTTGAAATGTGAATGGGATGGAGCCCAAAAATACCCAGTTGCACCCACAAGTTTAGCCGTCGATGCTGGTAAGTACTGAAGCAAACTGCTTGCTCTGTATCACATATAATACTGATTCAGAATGCTCCTACATTCCCTGCATTTCATTTCCTCCTTAAGCCTCAGTTCTGCAAAGAGATATACATGAAATGAGCTGACTAGGACAAAGGTTTAATCCCATACCATCAAGCATGCCTTCTATTTGGTCTGGAAGACTACATTAGACAATCATGTTAGTGCCCCATCCAGCAGAAGTAAAACAACTGCATTCCAAGAGTCTAAATTTGAGGGCAGGAGCCAAGAAATTCCTGCTTCTCACTCCAGCTCTGCCTGAGTGCTATGTAGCCCTAAGGAGTCTGAATGGACCTTTCTCTAACCCAGGCCTTCCAGAGTGAGCTTTGCTAATAGTTGTCCAGCGTTTAAATGAAAGGTTGTAATAAATACTTTCAGCACATTTAGGTTTTCATCCTCTCTGTTTTTTTTTTTTACATTGTCCTCACTTCCTGAGATGGGCCTGGCAAAGACAAATAGGGACAGAGGCACAGCTTCTTATTGACAGAATACAGTCACATCAAGAACTCTGAAGCTATTCAAATGCAGATTAATGGTCCCAGGGACAGCAATAAAATCCAGATAGCAGGAAAGCGAGTAAATGTATAAAGCGAAATCCTGACATGGTCACAGCTCACTTGACTTCTTGCAAGACTTTGGACATTGATGCTAGCTCACGATTTGTTCCAATGTCCRGATAATAAAATACAATTAAAAGAGTTAGGAAAATAACATTAGTGTTTCTTTCTTTTTGCAACAATGCTGTTTAGACACTACCAAAGAAAAAGATGCTGCTAGCTTTAATAGATTTTTTTAGATTTTTGAAAGAAAAAGCAAGATGCAAAATATGATTTCACCATATCTATTAAAATAAAGATCACACGATACATTCCAAAACATTTGGACATTATGTTTCTCTTAAACTTATTTAAGCCCTTCTTTGTATTGGAATTCTAAAGCTCTACTCTTAATAATGATCATGAAAAGTAATGGAATTGTAAATATATAGTTGAGGACATTCTAGAATTAGGCATAAGTGATTTTTTTCATCTGTTATTAATTTTGTTCATTTGTTCAAATGAACATTTTTATTGTTCATTATAATAGATAAATGCAGCATGACTCAGAGAGCCCAGCATGAATCTGCATAGTTTTTGCAGTAGGATGAAAAACTTTTGCTTGTAAATCAAGCAAATTTAATCAAGTACAACAGCTACTGAGCACAACTACTGAGCCACCCAAGTGTGGGAAAGAATTCTATCCACAGACCACAGGTAAAGATATAACTGGCTGTCTTTACTTTCTCACTTACTATTCTCAAATAACAATTAAGTCACTTTTATTTACAAAAAGCTAACTGCCTGAAGTAGAAGAGAATATAATCAATTACTTTTCTTTATGGTCAGTGGATAAAATGGAAATTCAGAAAACATAAAGTAAGGGCTCAGGCATAAAACTGTTCCTTCCTGTTCACTCTCCATGAAGAGTGCTCTATTTTGACCAGTGGCAATCTTGTAGTATTGGTACCCTGGTTTCAGACAATATATCATACCATGTCATTAATTTGAAAGTGAAACCAGAATTGATAGAACTTTCCTTAAAACAAATGAACAAACATATTTTGAAAAATTAGATGGTTGTTTTCTATGTTGTGTTATACATGTTGCAGTTCTGCATTAATATCACATTCTCTGGAAATTAAAGAGGTTACTGGAAATGAAGACAGGAAGATGGTATAAAGAGGAGTCTTTATTCTTTTCATTAGTTAGCTTGTACCATGCTATTTTACTAGTTTTTTTCATGGAATTGTCCTTCAACACAACAGGAGTTTTACCTGCCTAAGAAGCACAGGGTTTCCGCAGGAGAAGTTACTGAAATCTAACAGGTTGACCGTGACAAAGATTGTGACATGCAGCCTGTTGCAGGATAGGCAGAATATAGGGATGAAGGTCAGTAAGCTGACAGCAACTTACAAGAGCAGGCAAAGAAAATTGTCAAAACCAAGGCCTGTAAGGCTTTTACTGTGTTTGCTCTGCTGCACCCAGCTTTGTACCTCTGAAAGATAAGTAACATTGTTTGAAGTGGATGTTTTTAAAGCCCTTCAGCTAGCTAGTCAGTCACAGGTATCCACAGTGAAAGGACTTTGAGGTGCCCCAGGAAACTGGGCTTCTGTCACAAACACAACTGGAAGGCAGAGGAGATGGAGGCCGTGCCTCTGCAACCAGCCTCAAGGGGGACTGCACAGTGCAGCTCCACTCAAAGTGCAGTGTGAGAAACCTGGACTGCTTTCCAAGTGTGCACCCACAGGTGACATATCAAGAGATACAGGGCTTACCTTAAGCCACTGCTTGCCTTGTATTACAGCAGATATATTTCAATAAACTTAAAGCCAAAGAAAGTGCAAAATGTAAATACAGCTGTTCTGTGCTGTAGTGTACTTTGTTAAATCACTTTTTGAAAAATATTTTCAAATTTTACAATTTCTGTTGAATATATCTATTTACTGGCAGCTTTAAAATTTAAAAAACTATCAGTTCCTTTACGCCAAGTTTTAGCCAGAGCAGGTTCTCACTGCCAATGCATAAACTGTTGGTAACAGAAACTTATGTTGGAAATCATGACCCGAAGCAATCACTCACTTCTAACCATGCTGTCTACTGCTGCACTTCAAGTTGTTTTGTTCAAGTCAAACTTATTTCATCCATAGTCTTTGGGGCTCATTCTGTCTACTTTTGTAGTTATCTCCTACTATAATCTTGGATTTTAATAAAAATATTTCCCAAATTTATAGAATTTACTGCTGAGGAGGAGGGTAATAATGAATGGTAAGCTGCTGGCTGTTATCTGTGACAGTCTGCATTATTCAAATCTATACCAGGTGATAAAAGGCAGAAAAGAGAAAGAGAAACATCATACTGCCGAGGTATGAGAACTTCTTGTCTTTAATTACTTTCAGAAATGTAACACTGTAGACTTCTTCCATCAACCCTTTATATTTTCCAGACTGGAACCAAAATGTAGTAAAGTTTTTATGTTATTTTTAAATTTTGGCTGAAGCAAGTTAGATGTAATTGGGAGGACGCTTATGTTGGAAAGTCTTATGTCACTGTGAATTTTGGCACATACAGTATCCACTGACTTAACAGCAGAAGTAGCACCATTGATTTTAAAATGTTGTTCCATGTTTTTTCTTTTTTTTAACGTGTTTTTCCAAAAGACAGTAATAGGATTATTACTGTCTGATAATAGCTTGGTTTTCATTAATTTTCTCCAGTGTTTATCGAAGGCAGTAAAAACAGGCATACTGTTCAATATAATGCTCTACAAAATTTAGTCACTTTATGTAGAACACCTGCTTTTTCTAAGACTGCAATGGTAATGTGTAGAGCCAGTTCAAGGACCTTCCAAACATGTCCTCCTGACATGTCTTCTGTTTCTGTTTCTTTACTGTTTTCAAAGATATTAAATATTTTACTTTTTAATAAGTTGTCTTACAGAGAGCAGCAAGCCACTTGGTTACAGACACCAGTCTTCTGCAAAACTCATAGCTCATTGGTTCAGTTCTTAACAGAAATAAACAAGAGGAAAAATTCTCCTAGAAATCCATTCTTTTGTTTAGTCTTTCAACTGCTGCAGGATACTGGTATYAGAAAGATATTTTTTTTTGTATTTTACAAATACCAAGCTGTGTAAGCCAAGGTCTGCCCTCAGTTCAACTCACAGATCTCCCCTTAGATTAGTGTAAAAGTGTAAGCTTAATCATTAAGGTTTAGATAAGTGGGTTCATGAGTGTAATATGCTATTGGATGGCTCTCCATTACAGACCTTAGTGCCAAAAAGCACTTTTAGTACTTAATTCTCTCTTACAGTAACTTGTGTCATTGCATATAGTGCAAAATGGAACAGGCGACAATTTCAAGCAAGTTTTTGTTCCCTCTTATCCAGTTTGGCAATGTTTCACCTCCTCATATCCAGCAGTCACATGGGAGATGAGCAAGAGGCCTCTTTCTAGCTCTTATAAAAGTTCTACACCAGCCAGGAAATCCTCTTCTGCGTTGTGTATTCCCTTGAGAGAACAGTATTATCCACACACTCTATCAAATCTTCTAGAGCAAACTAAAAAGCCCTTCAGTGACAATACCTGAGCAGGTTTCCACTTCAAAGAGTTTGCAAAGCGCTGATGAAGCATAAGAAGCAGAGATGTAATAAAGTAGTTACGTTTGTCACAGGTCTGGTTACTTCAACTACAGGCAGGTTGTTTACGTTTTCATTAATAATACTTCGGGGTATGGAAGTATATAGGTTTCATGGGGGGGATAACAAAAGAAGTGTTCTGCAGCGTAGAAGACTGAAAGTACAACAAAGACTACATTTAAGTTGGCACATAGAAAAAAGATTAAAGGAATGCACCTTGAGCCATGTAAAAGGGATGAGGAAGGGTGTACAAAGATATAAGCATAGAAAAGTAGACAAACACAAAGTTTTGCAAAACCTTTATATTCAGTAACAGGAATTTGATGCAGAGAGAAAGGGGGAAGGCCAAAGACTTTTCTAAAACTGGAATATTCAAACCAGTGAACAATGTAAGCAGGCTGTAAGGAATCAAGTGAGGGCCAGGCATGCCAGAAAGACGACTGTTCAGCTCATGCTTTCAATTTTCCTACTTTTCAAAAATGAGACCTCAAAGTTTACTTCATCTTACTGTAAGTGGGGGGAAAAAAAAAAGGAAACAGTTGTTTCTGCTCAGTTTACACTTCCCTTCCCCACTCTCCTTTCCATGCTCTCTTGGCTTGAACAGCAGCATCCCCCTCCCTAAAGTCTTAAAAAAGAAATTATATTGTGACTTCATCCTAAGCTTCACTTTATGGACTTAACAGGTCTCTTGGATCTTGCACTTGGAGCTGTTAAAATTTCTCTGGAAGCTGAGAAGCACAATACTTGGTAGAGTTTTTTGTTTGTTTGTTTCCTTTTAAACAATCTCTCAGACTGTTTTAATCAACAGCCCAATGACCAAAATGAATAGTTTGTACCAAAGAAATAAAGTTTTGAAAGATGGATGCACTGAAGCAAGCATCTTCCAGAGCCCCACTACAATTCTGACTAGGAATATGGCAACACTACTTTACACAGCCTAAGGAAATACAGTCACTTTGGCACCTCAATCTTCATATGGGGTAAATATTTGGGAGTCCTCTATTAAGACATTCTAGGAAACAGGGTTATGCCAGAACAGTGTTCTGGGCCTCTTTTAGCACTGCTCCTCCTTAGGGTACGATGTAAGTCTACGGAGCACAGCGTAAAGGCGATGGCACCATCGCCAAGACAAGCCCCATAATCAGGAAAGAAGGGGAGACAAAGTTCTGACTGGAGTCCATGTTAGACTAATACAACTGAAACAAGTTAGTCAATAGCAATCATCCTTAACTACTTGGAAGTGGTCACACAAGACAGTAAATTACTTCAAAGCAACTTCAGAATAATTTATTTAAACCAGCACCATTTCTGTGTGCAGCCCCCAAGAAAGTATCAGCTCAGAAAATTTACTTGGTACAACTACACCCTACATGGCTTCTTTCACCATCACCACCTCTATGAAAAAAAGCGATTAGCCTTCGTACGAATAAACCACCCTAACCACAATGCTGACTTGCTGAAACATAGATAAGGGGGAAAAAAAGAAAGCAGTTTTTAATTCAAGTTATATAAATACTTGGACTATGCGATGAATAAGTAATGATGGAACAAAGCCCCACAGACTTCAAAACATGAAGTGACAATTATTATCAGAAACTCATTCAGCCAGCTTATGTCCATAATTAATTTGGTGCAAAAGAAACAAAGATATTCAAAGCCTGGTTGGGAACTCAGAAATTAAATGTGGAATTTGGCAACATTCACAATCAGGCATGCCCAGATGTCTAATAAATCCAGGCAGAGAGCCACATAAGTTTTTCTGTAAAGAATATAAAAGGGATTTTTAAGAGAGTATTTAAAACACTAAAAGCATCAGTAAAAAGATGTTGGGTTTTGTTATGTGTGCACAATAATGTTCCATAACCAGCATACTCACATTACTCATTTTCTTGCTAGTTCTACCATTTCTAAATGTGCCACATCTCGTCAAACATGACAACTTCTGGCAAACCTACTGATGGATCTCTTAGGCCTTAATGATTCCTTTAAGGAAGTAAGAGAACATACACGGTGCTTTATTTGTGAGCGGTTGTTCTTTTTTGGCAACTAAGGCATCACCTGAGGTACTCATCTCATGCAAATTTCAGAAAACAGAAATAATGTGATAAATTCTAGTAATTTCCTCTAAATTCTACGGAGTGAAAAAGTATTTTAAGTAGACTGGGGAACTTTATAAATTATTTCTTTTCCATACACTGTCTCGTCTAGTATAAGTGACATTCTACAGTTTCCTTTTAAAACAAACAAAAATAAGTAAATCATGTTACAAACTACAGTTTTTCTCTGAGATGTTAAGAACACTGCATTTCAGTAGCCAGCAGAAGAGAACCTAGAACAGAAGAACAAAATCACTGCATTAATAAGGCACTAGCTGAAAAGCAACTGTTGTGTCAAACAATAATTAGATTTCTGGGCTACAGCGCTCATCGATAAAAGAAAAACAGGAAATGCTGAGGCTGGGACTTTAGCTGCCAAATACACTTCTAACATCTTGTATCAGTTCCACTACATATTACCTGCAATAAAGCTGTCCTGAAGCTGATGTAAGTAACACTCACAGGTTGAGCACCTGTGGTATACAAGATGTTCAGCTAACAGCTGTAGACAAATCCATGTGACTCATGCAGGGAGGAGTCTGAGATCCATTTTTTTGTCTTTGATTTAACGTCAACTACAAAGGATCCTTTGTCCATCCTGAACAACAATAAATTTCGAAGATATTTTGGCACAAAAGGAATGCAAGATACCCAAATAATTGAGTCCTATTAATTATCATATAGTTACACAAGCCTATCTTTTCATAGAGCAAGTATAGATCGTTTCCAAATTGTAATTCCACCAGGAATTTATGACTGGAGAGAATAAGACCCTCATAATCATGAGCACCTATCTAATAAACATGAAATGATTCACTCTGCTCCCTTCTTGTTTGCAAGCTGAGTAGCACCTACCAGTGTCCTGCCACAAATTAATATTCTCTAAATCTATGCATCTGAAAAGAGAGCGAAGCTTTTAATTGAACCTAGATACAAAAATACTACTAAACTTACCATTTATCAGAAAACTAACATTTCAGGCCAAATAATTCATGCCAATTCTTCCACTGAAGTCAATGAGATTCATTGTATGAGCTACCCTGATTTTGGCCTTCAAATAATCTAATTCCACTGAAAACACGAAATTCCAAACTCAAGTGTAGTGATCAGTTTTAAAGCTATACTGTGTTTGCCAATGCCACTGATCATGTTACATATTAAGAACTAAAAATTTTCCAAATTTAACAACAGTTATTCTCTCATGAAGTCCAAAACTTTCTCAATCTGCCAACATTCTACAGTTATTAGTGGAAGACCTGACTAAAAGCATTCACAGCACAAAAACTGTATGAATTGAGCAATTAACTTGAGAATGGGAATTTAGTCCTTTATCTCTCTCCAGCTGGCTCTAATCTGAGCCAGTTTATGTTGATGTATTAGAAATAGAAGTTTCACATTAAATTTGGAAGGCACTGAAGAGAAAAAACGTGCTCAGAAACTCCATCTAATCTATAGAATTACCTTAAGATACTAAAGTAATATTAATAAAGATACTAATACATTATTTCACTTGGTGTCTGACTGCCACTGCAGAAATAAAATACTAGCTTGCAGTGTAAGTAGAAAATTTTGTGCCCGATTCATATCTGAGCAAACTTTGTTTACATGCAATTTCCTTCCTGCATCTTCTTTCAAGGCGTTTCACTTTAGAGATTGTCTTTATCAATAAGTTATAAGTGTGCTTTCTCAGTGAAGACAAATACTTAGAGATCCTCCTAAGCAAAGACATGTTTTCTGTTCTTTAGTTTAATTCAACAAACATTTCCGGTCACCCGGCAGGGGACCAAATCCTGCTTGTTTCCCCCATGCAAACAGTTACAGAAGTATACTTTCCAGTTTAGGAAGGAATGGCTAAAGCCATAAGCTTAAAGCTTAAGAACAGGAATATCAGTTTGTGCAGCTCTCTTCCGATGATGATGTTAGCCTGTGCAAGCAAAAGGAAGACATGTATTTTGAGTAGAGACACATAACACCAGCTTTACCTTTTCAGCACAAATGACAGAGCTAAATACCCAAATAGTCTGCTTTGGGACCAAATAACTCTTAGATCTGCATGCCTGAGGTTGAAAACTCTATTTTGGCTTGTGCTGAAGCTCATGCTACCACGTTTTCAGCATTACTATAACTGATTTCATGTAAGTCAAAACCAGCCCGGGCTTGTACAATCACACGTTTAATTTGCTGGGTAGGCATGCCTTTAGAAGGCTAGTGGATTAGTTTACAAACATTTCTTCAACATTTCCGCATAGATCAATGCAAGACAATCACACAGTAAAAGCAACAGAATTCAGTACTGTTATAAATGCTACCCATTGAATGACAAAACCTATATATTCGCAAAGCAAAGCAAAAATAAGTGCAGCCAGGCAAGGATGCTTCCAGTACACTGATCTCTCCTCACTTAGCCAGTGTAAAGGGAGAAGTCAAAAAACAGACAAAAACCCCCTCACAAAAGTTATTGTACACAACAGGTGACTCTGAAGACATTTTACTTTTGGTGACACAGGTCACCTTGCAGAATGTACAAGAAACAAGCAGCAAAATCTTTTGAGCTGAATATATTCTCAGCACCCATTCCCACAGAAAACGTGTGTGAGAGGAAAACCTGACCCAGCCTAGAAATACAGTCCCAACGGGATGCTGCCCTAGCCCTTTATCGTAAACCGCATTCAAACCCTACTGATGCGTCCCTCAAAATCATTCACAGTTTCAATACATTACTGATTTTTTATCACCGCTGATTAAGAGCTTAAAATAAGCTTGGAA
The DNA here is from genome assembly GCA_030449065.1 of Oceanodroma leucorhoa. Lineage (NCBI taxonomy): Eukaryota > Metazoa > Chordata > Aves > Procellariiformes > Oceanodroma > Oceanodroma leucorhoa. The sequence goes on along the minus strand of JASVER010000032.1, from coordinate 3,957,281 downwards.
ACCAGAAGGAAACCTTTCCACCGTGACCACCGAGAAATGTACCTGGTAAGAAGCGCAGTCCCTTTCAAGACAAACTCAGAAGCATGTCCCCCGCAGCCCCTTCCCGTGGCCTCACACCCCGCACCGGCCCGGCCGCGAGTCCCAACGGCCACAAAAGGGCCCCAGCAGCGCGCCGTCCCCGCCCTGGTCCCACAGCACGCCTTGCGCTCGCAGGCGGGACCCCTCCTCAGCCCCCCCGGCCTGTGCCTCCCTCGACCTGGCAAAACCCGCAAGTGCCATTCAGGGAGAGGGATCCGTGAGGGGGACGTGACCAAGGGGGAGCCACCGGGCTTGGCTGCGGAGGGCGAACCTGCCCTCCTCCGCCCGCCACCGCCAGGCTCGCAGGCAGCTTGCCGCTGGACCTTTCTGCCCTCACGCCGGTCGGTCCGAGGAGGAGGGCTGGCGGGAAGCTCATCCCCAGAGAGCCGCTCACCTCTGCCGCCCAGCCCGGAGAGTCGCTCACCTCAGCCCGGCAGCACAGGGCGACTCCCACCTTCGCAGCCCGCCGCGTTGCCGGTCCCTCCTCGCCCTCGACAGCCCGCCACCTCCGGCCGCCTCTGCCCCCGCGACCCGAGCGGCCTCTCACCTGGCCCCGGGGTCCGCCCGTCCCGTCCCGTCCTGCGCCGCTCGCCCTGCCCCCTCGTCACTGGGCGCAGGAGACGCGGCGGCCGGTCCCGGCAGCTGGGGCAGCTGCTAGACGCGGCCGGGGGGCGGAGGCAGGCGAGGGAGGTGCTGCGAGAAGCCGAGAGGGAACCCGTCGCGGGGTCGGCCGGCGGGGCCGCCTGGGAGCGGCCCCAGCGCCTCCCCGTTCGGTAGTCCCGCGAGTGCGGGCGTCGTGCCGGGCCGCTGTGGGGAGCGCGGGCCTGGCGGGGCAGCTCCTGAGGCGTGCGGCTGGCCGGGGGCAGGTTGAAGGCAGCAAGCAGTACCGGCTACGTTGAGAGAAAACGTGGGGACACTTTGCAGCTGGATACAACGGACTCGGGGGGGAGGAATTACCACTCTGATTAAACTGTTTTAAATTCCCTGGTGGACAACGTGTTCAGTGTTAAAACGGCCTTTTTTCTTGTTTCGCTTACTTCACTTTTAAAACAGACTTAACTACATTAAGCCTTAATGTAAATGTAGTTTTTCAGAATTGGCAGCCTTCATTCAATTTCGTTTGAGATTCATACCTTCAGTCAGTTCAGATTATTGATGGTGTAAATGAACTTCACTTAGCCATCAGGACAGCAGTAAGCTGCAGCTGTGGCCCTCCTCTTCCCTCTTTTTTTAATTGTTTGGGATGAAGCATATTCTGAAAATGCAGCATTTTCAATTACCTTTTTTTTTTAATTGTTTAATATACCAAAATGTTTAGGAACTTCTCTCTGCGTGTGGGCTGGAGCTTTGGTCACTAGGCACGGCTGAGAAGAGCCTGGCTCCAGGGCATAGCTGGGGAAAGCAGTTCACACAGCACATCCTGAGGGAAAGGCTGGAGCTTTAGGCAGCAACCCTTCTCAGTGTCACTGAAGATAAGACGGGGACAAATTCTACAAACTCCACAGGCAGCAGGTGTTCCTGAGGATGCAGGGTGTGATGAGTCCACGTGATGAGCAGGATTTCATAGAGAAATATTTGTAAAGAAGAGTTGGGGTTAGATGAAGAGGCTTGTTTCATTTTGCTTAGATCAATGGTGTCTTGGGATGCTTTGCAGCCGGTATCTAGTGGAACATGAGGCCAGTGCTTTTGCAGTTCTTCACACAGGAAAAAACAGGAGGCATTTATCTTCCTCTGCCTTGGTTAGTGGGATATCGTTAACTTCCTCGAATGTTTAAGTACTACAGATGGTCTCGTCTCGTCTCGTCTCGTCTCGTCTCGTCTCGTCTCTTCTCTTCTCTTCTCTTCTCTTCTCTTCTCTTCTCTTCTCTTCTCTTCTCTTCTCATCCTAGCTTATACTGCCTGTGAGAATTACATCTCCTTCTCCTTCACTTCTGATCTGGATGTCTGAGGTCAATAAGGAAGAAGAGAAAAATTGTCCTGAAGTTAATGGTAGGGGGTGTGACATATGGAATACTGTTTGTCTGTGTAAAGACTTGCCTAGTGGTTCTACATCAGTGCTCTTTTGACACATCCACAAACAGCGTGCTTTACCAATGTGGCTTAGCGATGTCTCAACAGAAAGGCTAAAAGCTTGAATGATGTTGGAAACTAAAGCCCAGCTTACCCCTGGGCACGTTACACGTTGGCAGTGCAGGGTTAGTAAGCTTACTGTGTTGCTTGTTGTGTGAATACTGTAGAGATAAATGGCAGTCTGCCTCTGTCCACCCAACATCTCTGACAAATGACATGTTCTTTTGGTTAAAAATCAACCAGTTGCTGAAATTTCAAGCACTGAAATGTAACTGCAGGCAGGGGAATTACCTCAACATGCCTACTCCCTTTCCACTCAGATCAAGTTCATTTATTAGGAGAAAATCCTATGTAACTTACAAAAGGAAAACACTCAATTCATATCTGTAATTGTTTATTTAAACTGTGTATTACATACAACTGGGTAGTGTCCAGTAACATACAGAGAAACTAAACAGAATTGATTGGTAATGACCTAAAAACCAGGACTAAGTAAAGAACTTAATTCCCAGAGTGTATTTTTATAGCTGTGCTTAGCTGGAAAAGTCCCTGAAATCTATGTATATTCACTCAGAAACCAGTACTCCGGCTGTACAGTTCTAGGACTACACTGGATCTGGCCAGTGTCGCATGCAAGCCAAAGGCAAACTCCTATGCACTTACCAAGAAAACCTAGACTATAGCAGGCCTGAGGAACAAGCATGGATAACTGAACGATAAAGAACTTTTCAGTCCTATTAGTTTTGTCATGTTTTTGAGAAAATGCAAAAAAAAAAGGGTTGTCTTAATTCGGATTGCTCAATGCCTCCTTTATTGTATGCTTGTGCAATACTGAACACCAGCTTAGTAGGAATGGCAGGTGACATATGCAGGTTTAAGAGAATGATACTCCCTTGGAGAGAAGGAGGCAAATCTTCTCTCCCCAGGCAAAATGATCATATTAAATAACATCTTGAATAAAGCCAATATTACCTGGAACTGGAAGACCTTCCAGAAATTTGCTGATCAAAAGGCGACTAACTTGAAAATGGGAGCACAGATACCATAAACTGGTGTTGATATAAGTTTGGCCATGCATCCTCCTAGTAGAGAAATACTGGATTTCAAGGGTTTGACAATTCAAGTGTTTTATTTTCACCTGTGTTCAACAAGATTGAATGTAGAAACTCCAACAGTGACTCCAACAAAGCCAGTGCCTAAATTCCCATTAGCTTCACCTTAACCAGAATTTCATATTATGCTTTCTAATTGGTTTGGGATTTATTATTATTTTTTCTTTAAACTCTTTCTCTCTTTATTTATGTATGTGTGTGTGTGTGTGTTTCCTAGGGAGATAAGACATTACTGTGACATATTGCAGCATTCATTTCATGTTTATAATTTATGTATCCAAATGGGACTTGTTTTAATGATGTAATTCATGTCTCAGTAGGAAAAAACATGAATAGTTGACAAGAGAGGAGAGGTGGTAGGAGAGGTGAGGTCTGTTTGCCTTTTCATTTGTGCTGTGAAGGTAGGACGCTGTTGTTTCACAAAGGTGCTTGGCGGGACAGAGTTCTCCTGTGCTTGCTTCTCCCTACTCCTTCCCTATTGCTAGTGTGCAGGATTGGAGGTTGCTTTGCCCTGTGATATGTATATGGTCAATCCCAGGGAGTTTAAGTAGATTATTCTTTTAAAAAAACCTAAGCATAAAGTTAGGGGAATGACTGTTTCAATGAATCACATTAACATAACACGATTTATGTCAACTCTACTCAATTTAAAAACAAAGCAAAAATACCTTCTTTGGATAATTTCCATGACTCTGGATATTGTGTGGTTTTTTTCTTCTTCTTTGCCATGTTACAGGTTTCTGTGAACATCAGAAACTGTCTGGAGACACAAAGAAGCAGTTAAAATGGTTACACTTCTCTGTTCAATATATAAATGTAGCCCTCCCCAAAAATCACTCATGTTCTGTTCTATAATCTCATGTACTAAATATGAGTCATGTAAATTACAGATTATTAGGTAAAAAATATGTTAGGTGTTTTTTTAAACTGATGGTAACCCTGAAGATTAAATAAAATCATCTATGAGTCTTTCGGTCTATTTTCTGCTTCCAGCATTGCAAAGATGTAAACAACAAGTGAGCAATTTTAGGATAAGGAAATGATACGGACTAGCCGTGATGCTAAAAGGAGTTAAACATATCAAGGGAGGAGGATCTTAAATCTAATCTTAAAACTGTACATATTTAGCACAAAGTTGAGAGCTCGGTTTGTGAAAAAGAGGCTGCCTCTGTTCAAAATTTGTGTCTGACCAACAAATGCATATCTTACAAAAGAGTCCTTGGAGTAGATATCCCTATCTAACATTCTAATAGAATAATTACTTATTAATATTATTTTGTCAGAAAGTAGCATATAGGTGTGGATACCATGAGCACAGTGTTTGCTGAATGTTGACTGAACCAATATGTAAAAGAAATCTCTTAGATATGTAATCATTAAATAAGGAGGTTTAGTCTATCCAGCTGTGGTTTTATACATGTTGTCAAATACTAAGTACAACATCCAGAGCAAGATTTTCTTTTGATTGTTGCAATTTCTTCATAAAAAAAGAAATATGTAGTATCTTCTCTACTGAAAGTCCAGGAAGGATATTAAGATAATAACAACAACAACAACAACTATAACTCTGTGGTTAACTTATAAGCTTCAACTCACCAAAGAAATATGCATTTCACTATTTTTTAAAATAAAACACATTKAGAGAGTTGTGCCTTGTATCATTACTGATGACAAGTGATATTTATGTTCACCATGTTATTTGGCCATATTGAATTCCATGTTGCAGGTCCTCCTGCTTACAGACCCACAGCCATGTCATATCGGACTGTATTCCAGATTAGTGTCCCTATTGCATTTACATTCCAAAATGGGATAAAGGTGGGAGGCAATTTGTTAGGTACCCAGGCCAAAAGAAAAAAGAAATCTTTGATGCTGTTTTGTTTAGCAAAATTTCATACTACTTACACAAAGAGTGAGTGATTATATGTAGCAGCAGGATGAGCATCCTGCTCTGTTGGGTGACCAGCCCTTCAATACTTCACCCTCTGCATATGTTTTCATGCAACACTCCATTTTGTGGAGTTGAGAGCCTTCATTACTACCTGTTGGAGTTAAAAGTGAACAGAGCACAAACTGAAATGCAAGAAATTCCTTTTAAACATAAGAAAAAACTATTTTATGGTGAGGGTGATCAACCACTGGAGCAGGTTGCCCAGAGAGGCTGTGGAGTCTCCATCCTTGGAGGTATTCAAAAGCCGTCTTGATACGGTCTTGGGCAACCTGCTGCAGCGGTCCCTGCTCTGAGCAGGAGGTTGGACTGGACGATCTTCAGAGGTGCCCTCCAGCCTCAGCCAGTCTGTGACGCTGCGAGAAGAACTGCTGCTAACACTCTGCTTTCCCTCAGCATAAAAATACACTTTTGGCCAAGCAAAGGACAATGATCCTCAAACTGTAAAAAACTTGAAGGTGACGAAAGGCTCACACACCCAAAAGCCCAGACCAGCGTGCTAATTAACATTATGGGAAACTACAAAGAAGAGTTGCCAAGGAAAGCAATTCTGAAGAGAACACCTGGAAAGGACTATAAAACCTTTCAATTCTCTATTTATGGCGCTCACTCTCTTAAATTGTACCAACATTTCTATTTCCATTAAACAAACATTTTAAAGGAGTTGTAACTTGGCCATAAAAAATGAGTCTGTGTGGATCTTGGCAGGCAAATTCTCATTCTGGGAACATATCACATTTTTGCTTTTTCTTTTTTAAAACCTTAATTTACAAAAAAGCTGTGTTAACCTCTGTAAGTTTACACTGACTCTAGTGATTCCACATTAAATGCTTTTGTGTAGTAAGACCTTGATCATAGCATAAACTGTTAAAATAAATCCAAGGGAGTTACTATACCCCTGTTGCTTCCCAGGTCTATGTAACTTGTAAAGCAACAGAGAAGGATCTTTTATCAGGGAACACCTTTCCAATGTATGGTCTGCAATGTGTATCTTTCACGTACTAGGGAAAGGATTTCATGCCAAGTCCTTTTATGCCAAGTCCTTTCCTCCCTGACAACAGTCTTTTTCTTCTTTTCTTGGGAGGAAAACTTGTGTTCATAGTTGTCCTGTCTAAACTCTGTTCTTGGCTTTGCTGTATCTTTTAAACAAAGTATGTGCATCTCAGATGTAAAATAAGAGGTAGATGGTGGCAGGCAGAGTAAAATGTGAGATGCCATTATGTTTTGAGGATCAGCGGGGCAGGCAACCAACTTTTGATGTATCAAAGGAGAGGAGATTTCCTTCCCCTAGTTTCACTCTATAATTTATTCCCCTGTTTTGCAGTGTTGAACTCTGTCCACACTTTACAGCAAGTGATCGAATCAGGGAGTGGGGAGAGACCTTGGCAAACTGCTGCAGTACTTCTGGAAGACCTTTCTGCTGAAGCTTCAACTCCTGCGATTTTAATGCCATTGACCATGTTCCTTTTCAACCTCATCCATTTTTCAATCTTTTACTGGTTTGGAAGGGAGGAAAGTAGTTCCTAAAAGGTCAGCTAATCCGTACTGTGTCTGATTTTACACCAGCATAAATCTGTTTCATAAAGTTTCTTTTTAATCATACTAGAACATTTGGGAGGAAAACCAGAGTTTGAAAAATTTTCAGCTCAGAAGAGCCCTTCCTCCATGGCTCTGTCTGGGGTGCAGGAGTATATACATACGGAAGTCACAAAACCGGCTGGTAATACTGGTATTCTGTAGTGGGATTAAGGCAAAGGAGAAACCTAGCTTTCCAAAGAGTTCAGCATATGTAGATTTTACAATAAATGATTTCTGAGGCGAAGACTGGAATTTCAAGTGCTGTTCAAGTGGCAGCTTCTGGGACAGGCTATGTGCAGCTAGATAACCTACTACAYGTCAACTACGTTTCAACAATCCTTACATCTGGTTGGAAGCAGATACTACACATGGTAAGAGCCATCACATAAGATATGGCTAGTTACCTTCATCTGGGATGCATTGAAATCACTAGTGGCATGTCTGATGTCTGATGAAAAAGGACAATAAAATGATAGACAGCAATTTGGTTGTTCATCTAGAGACCAGAGATAATATTTCAACCTTTTTCTGTATACATTGGTTGTGTTATACTAAATATCTTTTTATTTAATCTTTTAAAATGTTAACAGCGATGGTAGTATGTCATTCTTGGTGGTGCCAGAAAGCTTTTTGGCTAAGTGAACCACAGGAGTTTTAATAAACCTCAGCACTGCCATTAGTTGTAATTTGACTGACATTCTGAATGCTCTGTGCAGAAAATCCACTTCTTGTTTCTACCTAGGTCAAATAATTTGCAATATTAAATATTAAACAACCTATAATACTGGGTGATTGAGATAAAAAAAGAAGCGCATAAAGCCTCAAGTGCCAGGAAATTAATGTTTTCTTTTACCCTTATGTGCCTGCCTCCTCAAATAGTTTGGAATGTCTTCTTAAAAGTTCTAGATCTTTCACAAAACTTGGTTTTATTTAAAAAAAATAGTTTTTCCAAACGGAATGACTTGGTTGAATAAAACATGTTTTTATAATAGAAGCTATTACATTTTGTGTCATGGTGGGAGGGGGAACCTTTTTAATCTAAATAATTACAAACTTTTGGCTGTAGAGCTTTTCTGCGTTGAATCTCTTACAATTATTTTTGGTCTTGACTTTTCTTCTTCCAGACTTCTTTGCTATTTGCCCTGGTTTTCAGATATTGTATGTATTTATCTAGATGAAAGCCTCCATTGGGATACGCACTGTGAAGCTCTGTGGAGCTTAAGGGAGTAAAACCTTTGAAAGAAAACTGTCAGCCTGACTGTCAGCCTGATTCTAGACCATTGTATCTTTTCTACAAATGTTTTTCTACTCCTGAAGCCTTACTTACTCCTATTGCTCACTTACATTACTTATTATATTGTATTCTTAATCACTTTTTATATATCCAGTTCACCATTACATTCCCTCTTCCTACCCACCCTATTTTGCTGTTCAGCTAAATGCAGTAATTTGGCCAGCCGTGGAAAACACAGGATTGTACTCCCCTAAATCCAGCTTTGCATAAATATATCTCGCTTTAACATTGAATTTGATCCCCATGCTAATTATTGTACTGAAACCAAATGGTCATTTTACTGAGCATACAGGTCCTTACTTTCGTATCTGTTATGCTTGGGGGAATGCTTTCCTTGTCCTTCACGGCATCTTTAAACTCTTAGTAAAATTCTCCTTGAAGCAAGCAGTCATATACCCATACATCATCATATTAGAAAAAAGATGATATTGCTATATTTTTTTATCCTGAAGAGCAACTTTAAGCTTTCAGTTTAGGTTAGCTTTATTTTATGAGCAGAGAAAATAATAAGATACTCAGGAGAAAGTAATATTTGTGTCTTACAGTCCATCTTGCCACAGTGGCAAACAAACTCGTGCACAAACTAGTATTGTCTCTTCATGTAAAGTTATTAGAATATACAGATTTAGAGAAAACAAAAGACAGAATTTTTCATAACTTTATGCATCCCCAAATTTTGCTCCAAACCTCTCAAATTTTGTTCTGTTTCAAAGCTCAGCTTACACTTCCGTGCTTTATATCAAGACCTTGCTTGGTCTGGTAGCTTTGAGACCAGGGAACTGAAAAATGGAGAAGAGTGGTGGCACTGGACTTACAGAGCAGAAAAATAAAATTGAAACCACCATAACTGATATGTCAATATGATATGTTAACTATCTCCTATAAATTTTGTTTTGCCAAGGTTCCCTTTTTGTAGTCCCTAAACTTGTTTGGGAGTTTCGGTGTGTGTGTGTTTTGGTTTGTTGGTTTGTTTTTTTTCCTGTGAATTATCTTTTATCACTTTCAAACTTAGCCTGGCTCTGACACAAATTTGGATGTCACATCATTTTCTGAAATATATAACCTCCAAGATTGAATTAAAATTTATCAAGGTCCTGAATCTTTATGTTATTCTGAGTAAACAAATCCCAAATAATAGCATATATATTTCAGGTATAATTCATTCCTGTTCAAAAGGCCGGGAGAAAGCCTATATATAGTTTGCAGAATTAAATGTCTGTTTTGAGGACTTAAGTGATTACTAGGTCTTGTGCAAATCTGAACATAGGTGAAATTCATTCTTTGTATTTGCATTTTGGATGTGAATTGGACTAGTGCTGTCTTTTGGAAAGGAGGTACCCATTGCTTAGGATAGTATTTGATGACTACCTTGGGTACTTTTCACGTTCAATGGCATCTGAGTATGACTTTTAACCTGAGATACATGGCAAAACTGAAGAACTATATGATTCTTCTTCATGAACAAACAAGAGATTTCCACAGAAAACCAACTTATACATGACCGTATTTTTAGAATCTTTTCTGTATGATAAATTATTTTCTCTAAATTATCTCATTCTTTGGTTACTGCACTAATTATGGATTATTTTTTGCAAAGATGCAAAATACCCCTCACTTATGTTGACAAAACTTTGCTCTGCCTTTCAGGAAGCGCCCAATGGTGGTCCCTTTTACTTTCCAGCAAAGTATTGAGCAGAGACTTCATTATGCCACGTTGTATTAATCTCTTTGGTTTGCCAAAGAATCACTGAGGTCTTAAGAGGAGTTTTGTTTAGTCCCCTTTATTCAGAAAGGTCCATTCAAATGGAAATGGGTCTGGAAAGGTAGTTTATTGTGCTAGGTTCCTGGGACAGCACAATGCCCATGGCTGTGGCTACAAAACAAATAAATAAATAAAAGGGACAAAATGTGACTGCGTTACATGTCTGAAAATAATACTGCCAACCAAAGTTAATGACCAGCTGAGATCATCATGTCAGCTGACACCTGGAACATGCTTCAGTAAGATACAGTTTTGCTGAGCCTGACTTACGGATAGTTGCTTGGAGCAGACCAGAATAGATATAACACTGGTCTTCATGTTTTCCAAGAATACTGTGGAATAATAGAACAGTATAATGAAAAAATAAGCAAGAATATGGATGTTTGTAATCAGACAGTAGAATCTAACCTTTTTTTCTCGGTAGTTCTGTTTGGCCTTACATTCCTAATTATTCTTACATTTATTGCACACTGGGATACATATATGATCTTTAGGGACCATATATGACATTTCATGAGATCTGGTCTTGGCAGAAGTTTTCCACTAGCAATATAAGGGCTAACCTTATACCTTCCAGTAACTTCAAGAAAATCATATTTGCAAAGTCTTCTGGCAATACAGTGTTGGGTACCTTGCATCTTTTTTATCTGCTAAGTTTTTACTTAGCCACCTAGTAGTTGTGGTTTCTTTGTTTGCTGTTAAGAACATTTTTGATTTTATTCAATGGTTTAGTACATTAAAATGTTGTCCCACAGAAATATTTCCATTTCAAAATAATTAGTCAAATTGATTGGCTCCTTAAAATATTAAGTTAGCTTTATGATATCTTCAAATAGTTGTCTTCAAGATTTGTCTTTCATGATATTAAAATATTTGAAGCTGAATAATTTGATTTCAAATGTATGACTTTCGTGAGGTAATTTCTGGGGTCTCTTAGTTCCAGAGACTGTATCGGGCATAATAAGTGTAAGAATGATTAATGTCACTAAGGGCAAGATAAGCCAGAAACCATAGTGAGCATCTGGCATGTGTTTTTCTCTGCCATATCTGCACAGTTCTTGAGTTCCATATTTTGCAGCACTGCGAAGTTAGAACGTGGTCCAAGCTGCACTTAAAAACACTTAAGAAGTGGCAGTATATTGTAAAAGAAAACACGTATTGTTGCTTATAAAAGGTAACAGAAACTATCATAGAGCATGTGGTGGGTTGGCCTTCTCCAGCTGCCAGGCACCCACCCAGCCGCCCTCCATTCTCCCTCCTCAGCAGGACAGGGGAGAAAATATGATGAAAAAGCTTATGGTCAAGATAAAGGCAAGGACATCAGTTACCAATTACTGTCACAGGCCAAACAGACTCAACTTGGGGAAAATCAGTTTATTGCCAAGTAACATAGAGTTGGATGGTGAGAAACAAAGGAAAAACCTAAAACATCTTCCTCCCACCCTGTTTTTCCCAGGCTCAAATTCGCTTCTTCGTTCCCAACTCCTCTCCCTCCTCCCCCCAAGCAGCACAGGGGGATGGGGAATGGGGCTTGCGGTCAGTTTAGGACAGTTCTTCTCTGCTGCTCTGTCCTCCTCACATGTTTCCCTGCTCCAGCGTGGATCCTCTACAGTCCTTCAGGATAAACCTGCTCCAGCATGGGTCCACCACGGGACGCAGTTCCTGTCAGGAGAACCCACTCCAGTGTGGGCTCTCCATGGGCTGCTGTGCCTTCAGGATATATCCACCTCCACAGGTGGCAGTGTGGATATCTGCCCCACTGTGTCCCTCTCCATGGGCTGCAGGGAAATACCTGCTCCACTGTGGTCTCCTCCAGGGGCTGCAGGGGAGTCTYTGCTCCGGTGTCTGGAGCACCTCCTCCCCCTCCGTCCTCACTGGCCTTGGTGTCTGCGGGGCTGTTTCTCTCACTGATTTTCCTCACTCCTCACACTGCGTGTGGTGTTTTGTCCTTTCTTGAACACTTTTTCCCAGAGGTGCCACCATCTTGTCAGAGGGACTCGGCCGTGCCCTGCTGTGGGTCTGTTGGAGCCGGCTGGAACCGGCTGTGTCCGGCATGGGGCAGCCCCAGCTTCTCCTCACAGAGGCCACCCCGCAGCTCCCCCCGCCACCAAAACCTGGCCACCAACATCCAAGGCATTGCATTGAAGTTCAGTATTGCTTTTCAGACAACGGTAAATCAGAGGTAGTTTTCTGAGCTCCGTGGAGTTAAGTTACGTCAGTTTAAGAACAGCTCTGAATGAGAAGAGGACGGACCCCCAGTCTCTCCTCTAGTGAGAGACTGACACTTTGGGGTACAGATTGTCACCCTAATGCCACAAGATGTTGCCGAAACAACAGATTTGTTGTGGTTCATGTGGCAGTTGTACACTGCTATGGCAATAAAATTCTACCATAGACTAACGAAGTATTTTCATAAATTGCCTAAGTTGAAAAGCATGATTTGCACATCCTAACTTGATCATTTGGCCACGAAAACATTTCAAAGTCCAATAATTGCATTTTGCATGAAAAAATGGCCCTTGTTTTTTTGTGAAGGCTGAAAAAGTGGCCGGTTTTCTGCAAAGCTTATAAAAATGTGTTTCTCTCAATTTAATCTACCATCTCTAATTCCATTTAATTTAAATTTGCTGACACTTCAGATTTCTTTTATGTGTACTGGTCTCCAGTGTTCCATTAAAAATGTAATTGTAGTTTAAAAGATGCAGCTATTGAAATATAAAGATGTTATCGGATTAAAGATGATAATGGAGATTCTTTAGGTCCTGGTAACTCATCTAATCCTGGTAGCAGATGTTTCAGCTCTGTCTTCAAGCTATTGTGATGTGACCAGGGGGATAAAAAGAGACTTCAAGCATTCCTGCATGATTGGAATTTATTTTCACAGTTGATAGCTGGAAACCAAAAATCTTGAAAGTGCTTATCTTAAGATACAATAAACCTATCAACAGAAAAGTAATTTACTGGGAAAAATGGAATTTGCTGCCTGGATTATTCTTCTGACATGTTTTGCGATATTGTAGCTCTTGACTTGTAAACATCTCTCCMCATGTAATTTATAATTTATATAATATACAGTATATAATATGTGATAATATGATAATATGTCTCTATCAGCCTGCAGTATACACTCTTAATGCCTGATCCTCCTCTCAGTTTGCTTTTGCAAAAATGTAAATTTAGCCTCAGTTACAACCATGAAACATGTATTACTCCTTGTGTGAGGTATATACAGTATTTRATATTTATGTGAATTTATGCTTATCTTTTAGGTATGTGTATATGTGAACAATAAAGGATAATCATCAATGTGATTAAAAGTTCTGATTTGACTTTAATTATTTAGCATCATAAAAACAGAAATTCATCAACTTTTTCTGAAATGTAAAAACAAAGTGAGTTTGATTACATATGTATGCGACTATGCATATTCATCAAACTTGAATTGAGAAGCACCCTTGAGTGACTGTTCTCAGCAATTGGTTTACCTGAAAACATTTACTTTTGTCTGAAAATTACTATTTTCATTTGCTTTTGAAATACTTTCATTTATTAGGTCAGTATTATTCACAAGAAGTAAAATGAGCATGTCTGTGGAGTAACGGTATTCAGTTTGTTTGGACAAATCCATTTCCCTGCGGCAATCTGAAGTACTGCTGGTGAAAGAAGGAAGCAAGTTAATCTGCGTGTTACCATTGCGTGGGCTAAATACCCAAGTCTTCGCTGGTTTAGATCCATTGAACTGGTGTACAACCACTGACTTAATTGTCAGTGTAAACTGGATTATCATTTCAAATCCTTACATGTATTGATAGATTCAGGTACACTATTTACAGACAACTTAATGGCCAGAGTGGGGAAATTAAAATTGAAACTTGTCTTGGTGGCCTCAGGAAACTATTTAACTGTTCACAGTTCATTTTGCTTGCAGGTAAAACAGGTATATAGTGCTCAGACCTTAGGTAAGCAAACCAGGGCCTGATTCTTCCCAAATACTGAAGTAAATCTGGCATGACATTTGGCTAGATGTTATGCTCGCCCCTCTTCATCCACTGAAAAACAAGCTAAAGGTTGGAATTTGCTATCAGACATGACTGCTTGAGTGAAAGCTTTTTCACAGCTGCTGGTTTCTCCCAGGCTCCATATATCTTCCCAGTAGTGTTTTTCCTGAAGGAAAAGGTGATGCCTACTGTAGCTGTCTATAACACAGATATAGCACAGATACAGTAAGTGATTTTATCAGCGTTATTAGGAACTAGCCTGCTCAAACAATTTTAATTTGAAAGATGCTCGCACTCCCTTATAACTTACATATCCAGGATAACTTACTGTATCCTTGAAACAAGAAAAATAATGGGGGAGGTCCCAAACGACTGGAGGCTTGCCAATGTGACGCTCATCTACAAGAAGGGCCAGAGGGAGGATTTGGGGAACTACAGGCCTGTCAGCCTGACCTCRGTGCCGGGGAAGATCATGGAGCGGTTCATCTTGAGGGCGCTCACAAGGCAGGTGCAGGACAACTGGGGGATCGGACCCAGCTAGCACGGGTTCATGAAAGGCAGGTCCTGCTTGACCAACCTGATCTCCTTCTACGACCGGGTGACCYSCCTAGTGGATGAGGGGAAGKCTGTGGATGTGGTCTACCTGGACTTTAGTAAAGCCTTTGACACTGTCTCCCACAGCATTCTCCTGGAGAAGCTGGCGGCTCATGGCTTAGATGGGTGTACTCTTTGGTGGGTAAAAAACTGCCTGGACGACCGATCCCAGAGAGTTGTGGTGAATGGAGTCAAATCYGGTTGGCAGCCGGTCACGAGCGGTGTTCCCCAGGGCTCAGTTTTGGGGCCGGTCTTGTTTAACATCTTTATCAATGATCTGGACGAGGGCATCGAGTGCACCCTCAGTAAGTTTGCAGACGACACCAAGTTGGGTGGGAGTGTTGATCTGCCTGAGGGTAGGAAGGCTCTGCAGAGGGATCTGGACAGGCTGGATCGATGGGCCRAGGCCAACTGCATGGGGTTCAACAAGGCCAAGTGCCGGGCCCTGCACTTCGGTCACAACAACCCCGGGCAACGCGACAGGCTTGGGGAAGAGTGGCTGGAAAGCTGCCCGGTGGAAAAGGACCTGGGGTGCTGGTCGACGGCCGGCTGAACATGAGCCGGCAGTGTGCCCAGGTGGCCAAGAAGGCCAACGGCATCCTGGCCTGTGTCAGGAATAGTGTGGCCAGTAGGCAGAGGGAGGTGATCGTGCCCCTGTACTCGGCACTGGTGAGGCCACACCTCGAATACTGTGTTCAGTTTTGGGATATTAGGATATTAGGAAAAATTTCTTCACTGAAAGGGTAGTCAAGCATTGGAACAGGCTGCCCAGGGAAGTGGTGGAGTCACCATCACTGGAGACATTCAGAAAACATTTGGATGTGGTACTTCAGGACATGGTTTAGTGGGCATGGGTGCTGGGTTYATGGTTGGACTTGATCTTAAAGGTCTTTTCCAACCTTGGTGATTCTATGATTCTATGAAAATATTCCTTTGCTGTTGACAGACACATGGATAACCCACTACCATTTGAGCTTCATCTGATCTGCACCTTAGTCAGAAGCCACGATTTTGGATGCACTTCTGTTCAGAGAAGAGGAGAAAGCATTTCCTGGAGGTGCATAAATATCTCTTTGACACACATGGTTTTCAATAATTTTGTCAGAGATTGAAGAACAATGGTGTAATTGCAAACAAGTGGGTGGAGCTGGGACAGGAATAAAGACGACACGGTTCCTTTCTAGTGACCTGCTAACAGTAGATGAATGTATCTTAGTGTCATTCAAAGAGCAGGAGAGAAAATCACTTTTGAGTTCTGGCAGGTTCTGACAAAATCTTGTAACAGAGAGACGAGAGACCGAAAAAATGAATGAGAAACTGCCCGAGCTACTCTGTGAATGTGCACTGAAGAGATGTGGGTAACCCAGTATCTACAGGTCTTGTTTCAACTTGATAACAACAAACTGTGAGCTCATTTCAGTTCGGGTGGAGAAAAGGAAGTAAAATGTGTCCCAATCTCAAATCATCAGAGCAAATAGGGGAGGGACAATTCTTACTCCGCAGATGAGCTACAAGGAAGTGTGATTTACAGGAAATGTGCGGGGATCGTTTGTCCCTTCGGACTCCCAGCCTTGTGTTTGGGTGCAACAGCATTCTTCTTCTGTTGTAATCCGTATTTCTGAGTGAACCAGCAGTGTCTTCTCCAAAAAAAGTACTTATTTGCTCTTTGTTGATTAAAAATTTGCCCACATTCTATGCCAGAATTTGACAGATCTCGAATCAGAAGCTTGACAGCTGTCACGTCATGCCTGTGCGGAAGGACAGGTGGCTCAGATCGGTGAATTCCCTCTGTATGGATTAAGGTGAAACGACACCAAGGTCTGTACAAAACAAAAMCTTTTATTCCAAAACTAGGCTCATTAGTAAATAATTGGATGGCAGAAAGCTTATTACTCTCCACTGCTGTGGGGGTTTATGCCTTGTGTTACTTATTAGGAAAAGGTAAAAGAATAAAAGAAAGAGAAAAGAGGAAAAAGAGAGAAAGGGATCACCGGTCCTGGTTCCAGCGTTGGTCCCGCCAATGGGGGTCACTGGCTTGTAGGAGCGCTCGTCCACAAGTTCCCACCCCATGGTATTTGCTTTCCCCTTTTATGTCCACTGTTCACTCCAAACTGCCCCTCTGCTACTGTGGCAGTTTCGTAGTTTGCCTCTCTTGGTTCTTATATGCCCTGTCTTCACTTAAAGTTACAGTGTCCTTTCTTTTTACTGCGCATATTTAGTGGGGAAGGGGCTTTGTTGAGTAGGGGGCTTCTCCTGCTGGTGGGTGGTTTTCTTACTATGCCAATTGGGATAGTTCGCCCGTGGTTCAAGTAGCTGTTTCTTTTTCTGTTCTTTTAGTGCTTATGTTGGTACTTCCTTCTTTGGCCGATTTACAGTGTCATCCCCCAAGGCCATGTCCAGTTAACTCCCTACAGAGGTTGAATAATGTCTTTTGTTGCCTTCCTTTATCTCACCAGAGCCTTCCTGGGACTCATTGTCCCCCAGTCTTGTGAGTGATTGAGACATATCTTGGACAGGCTTAGGGGATCTCCACCCCCAGCTCCCTTATCGAGTTTTGTCTCCTGTCATTGTCTGCACCAAACGGTCCTTTGTTCCAGRGGATTACAAGTTAGCCTTGGTATTAGATTGCTTGTTCTTCCATTTGGTCTCCTACAACAGCCTTCACCAGTCTGTTTCCCTGAATATTCCCCCCATCACTGAATTATTTGAGCAATAACGAAAAAGAGAGGCTGGGAGCTAATAAGGCTACTTTCAGCTACTACTCTGACTCTGACCAAGAATGACAGATAATGACATTTTTACAGATGAATGAATCAAGATTAATAGAGACACAGCTGTGAGGATTAAATAATCTGGAATCTCAACTGGATGGAGAAAACTCATGAAATGTGCTGGGGAAATGTAATAAGCATTTTAAAGAATGACTGTCAAAGATAAATCATGTTTTTAACTACAAAGCCTGGAAATTCATCCAGGTTTATCTTAGCAATAACTTTGATGTTTAGCTTCAGAAATACTAAAAATTAATGTGAGTTATTCCATATATACAACTTAGATACTGCTGTCTGACAGGAGCAGTCAGTAAGTATAAATGGTGAGGAAGTCCTCACAAAGTTTTCCGAAGGGAAAAGTAAGCAATGAAAGGCCATTACAATTAAGGACTGTATAGAAAGTGTCTGTGGATAAATACATTAAGAAAGGCAAATGTTAATTCCGCAGGCATACCTGCTCCCTATTCATGGATTTGTATGCTGGTCATACTTGCTGCACAGTGCGGGATCAAGAGATCTGCTGATACCCCTTGAATCATTATTCTTTGTGGAAGGATGCTAACCATTTCTTGTGTTTAGCACAAACTACAGGATTTTCAGATATGAAATTGCGTTTTGAATTGTACTGGATTTTTGAATTTTGGTTCCATAATAAACAACTATGAAATTGCCAAATATAACTGACCTTCCTCAGCAATAAATAAAGATGTCCAATTATAAAGAAGGCAATTAAAAAGAAATTCAGTCCCTGTGCATGTGTGAAGTCAACATTTGCTGCTGCAGTTTCATACAACGTCTGAGACAGGCTAAGCCAGTGCACCACATCCTCTGCTTTTCTCCAGCTGCCCATCTCCGTGGTTCCTTCTCCCCTTTTCACATCATGTCCTGCTTTGTACCAGCACAGMTACCCGTGGGCCCACCCAGTGAACTGGGGTTGCTTGCAAGGGTAGCTTTCACCAGGGTTTGTGCCTTGGCCGAGGGAATGAGGGACCACATGGGATGCTTTCACACGAAGAGAGGAGGAAGTCTCGGTGAAAGAGCAGCAGGGTTGGGGGTGAGGCAGGGCCACTCCTTTCAGTGGCAGTCTCGGCCTGAAGCGCTCATGGGACTRCTGTGTCAGTTAATGCAATCATTTCCTGTTCTAAATTTAGGGAAAGTAATGCCAGATATTGCTGTGTGGTAACTGCTAGCAAATTCCTCCCTTTGGAAATAATGAGCACCAAATGTGTAGCCAGTTAGATGTTACACATTGAAACTACGTTGAAGGCTCAGTCACTAAGGCTCAGCCTTAGTATGCAGGCTTTTTGTATGGAGATTCACTTTAGAAGGCACAAGATATCGCTTCAAAAAAGGTGTACAAATAATTGCATTCGGTTAATGTATGAGGAGTGATTGGAAGGTGACTAAATTCCCTGTCTCATCTGTATGCCACATATATACACCCCAGAGAAACGGTGCCTAAAATGCAAACCCTGTAAAACACTCCTGAGTGCTGAGAAACCTTGTGATCCACATGGGAGGAGAAGTCAGGCAGGATCTGATGCCTGAATAGAAYGAGTTTACTAATTTCTGGACATCCAAAAAACCAGAACAAAAGTATATTTTCTTCTATAAGACACTGTGGTCTAGTTCACAGGCAGTGGAAAAAAATGCTTACAACATCACAGTTTTTACCACATCTCTTTCCACTTAACATATTTTTTCTGTGAAAAGGTGGGATTTGAGAGTGCTTTCATTCATTTCATGTCAGTAAAACAAAAGTGGAAGGAGAAAATGCATGTTGTTCCAGGCTTCCTGTCTGAAGACATCTGGGCCTTTATTTGATTGCTTAAGTCAGTGGTTCCCAAAGTGAGGTTACAAATCAGTGAAGGCCTGTCAAGACATAATAAGAGGTTGGAAAATACATATTGCTAGGTTAATAGGTAGAATAGATAGATTTTTAAACTAAAATATTTGTGATAAAAGCATGTGAAGATTAATGGTAATCTGAGCCTGTGGACACAGACATAAGAAAAATGCTCGTAGGAGACGATAGTTTCTTAGGGAGCTATTGAAAATGTTTTAATTAATTCACAGTAAAATCACCTCACTGTATATAGACTATACATTTCAGGGGTTTCTCTTCTCTTCTTTAGGCATCACAATGCCCAAGCAATGACCAAGACCTTTCTCATCCTTTACCAGATAGAGACTGTTTCCAGGAGCTCATTGTGTGTGGTGATGACCCGAGTCCTGGTAATTCTGGTCTGTACCCAAAGAACTCTACCCCACTGTATTTGGGTAGATTGCAGTTCTGTGCGGATCTGCTTCTTGACAAAGTGTGAAGAGATTGGTTGCGAAACTTCTGTAAAGCCTATTTTTATATATTTGAATCATCACATGCTCCTGGGAAGGTAAAGAGCAATGTTAGTAATGTATTTTGTCATGCACCGCCCTGCGCACGCAAGAAATCAAAAGCAGAAAGGTTTAAAGATAAGGAGCCATTGGAATAAAAAAAYAGGTTAGGGCAAATCAGAGGCAAGGAGGTTACCTGAGATAAGAAGGTTCTGGAGGAAATTTCCCCTTTATTCCCATGTTTGTAATCCACGAAGTACTGAATGTTGTGTGGGGAAAGAAGCTACTGCGACCTACTGTTTTTTCCACAGACATCTATTGGCTGYTTAAGTAGAAACACAGTACTGGGAAGCCAGTCAGTTCCCTATGAGAAGAGGTACGCTTCCCAGATGAGGTAGTCAGCGTACGGATTGATGCCAAACGCCAAAAGACAGACGAARAGATGTATGCTGAGGCATACTCATGCTCATGAAGCTTAAGACCATGGTCTGGTGTGGCAGGCCTSAACACAGTAGTCCAACGGGTACCCGGTAAGGGAAGCTTTACCGTAGGACTGGAAGAGTTACCAAAGTTTTATAAAACTCATATCAAAATTCAGCATAAGGCCTAGAATTCCTACACAGAAGATCTACAGTCAGTCTAAATTGGCCTAGTGTTTTCTTAAATAATGGGATCTTTATGTTTTGATGACCTCCTTGTCTCCTAAATTAGAGTTTTTAACAAGTGAATTTTGCAAGCTTTCTTCTCAATAGCTGATGACAATTCCAAGGGGTATTGTGAAACTAACTTGGGATCTGCACAAAATACAAGTTAGTTTATTTCCAGTGTATTCCAATTATGACATCTTCTTGGCTCAGTGGTATCTAATGGTGCCAAGATAACTTCTAACATTTTTTTGAATAATTGGATGATTTCACAATAGTGTCTAAAGTAATCTGATTTTTCTTGGACAACTGCCCAAGATTTTTCAAATGACAGAATAATGACCTAACTGCAGATGTAATGTATGTTGCCTGCTTAGGTATTGTATTCAAAACCTTGCTAAAACCCACCATGTTTAATTAGTTACAGAGTTTTTAGGAGACTGGGGAAATTGTGTTACACAGAGGATAAGTTCCCCCCCTTAGTAGAATTCATTTCTCCAGCAACGATAGGTCCTCAGGATTTCTATGCTTGTGCCTATTAGTCAAGGAAAAGGACCATCAACCTGATCCAGAGTTGAAGCAGAACTGATTTTCAGTGTAACAGCCGCAAGAATGTTAAACGAGTCAAGTTCTTTTGGCACTTCCACCTGGTAAACCATTCACTCTATCTTCTAAAATAAAACGTGCAAGGTAACTGCCATGGCAATTTTTGCAGGGGACTCTGCTGCACACTGATCTGACTTTTCAGCTCTGCATGCCTGATAGTAGGCGTCTAAACAAAGGTAGGTCTCTGAAATGGCAAATGCCCACTCTTGTCATTGACCTTTCCCATGCAAAAAAGAGGCTGTTTGACTTAGACATCTAAATCCAGATGTGGATGCTTAAATCTATTCCGTTATAGAAAGATGACTTTGAAAATTCTGGCCACAGCCTGCAAAGCACTTTAGGATATTTTTTTATTTTAGGATGTTCAGGATTTTAAGGCTGAGAGGGGTTAAACTATCCAGCCCACAGAAGGACATTCAGTTCCATCAGCTCATCAGGTACACCTAAAAGGGAGATAACAAATCATGTGAGCTAGCTGAACATTGTTTAAAGCTGACAATAAATAATGGTGAAACCACTAGATATTTTTGAAGGCCTCTAATTAATGTGGACAATGTAAAGAAAGCCTTCGGGAAAAAAAAAGAAAAGTTTTTTTCCTCTTTTAATCAATAAAAAAGTAAAGGTTGGTAAGATTAGACCTACTGTTTCTGTAAGGTGTGGTGCTCTGAAATAATTGTTTCAGTTACCTAACTACACATACACATTGTTTAATAAATCAATCGTCTTAAAATTCAAAGCATATTTTCATAATCTTACTTTTAATTTGGTTTGCTATTTCAAAAAATTCACTATTCACCTAATGGTCAAGATGTTTAAAATTCTTTTCAGGCACGTTGATTGTATTTAATTTTTTATCTAAATGCACCTTGACATAATTCAACATTAACAAAAATACCAGCTAGCGCAAAAGAAACGTGTCATAAAAGGTTTGCRGTAGTTTCTCTTCTGTGTGCCACCAGCAGTTCTGACTGCAGAGGTGGCTACTAAGGATGGGGCAGTTCAGAACAGGGGATTCTTTTACAGAGCTTTAAACGACTTCTTTGCTTCCTCTAATCTAGAGAAAATCATCATCATTTTCCGTAATTCACATTTTGGTGAATTCGCATTCCTTTTAGAAACATTACACGTACAGCTTCTTTGTTGATCTCTGCCAAAGTTCCCAAGAACATCCAAGGCGGAAAAGCATTTCATTGCTTATTATGATCACATCGGTGAAGTATTAGGGAAAGCGATTGTCTGATTTGAAAATTTGAAAATCCGTTTGATTTAACCTGGGGCTTGGCRTGCCAGAATGCCAGAATTTACTAAATAAAATGGTAGTTGCTAAAATGCTCTGTATTTTGAACAATCTCTTCCTAGCTCTTTATTTCCTAGCAAGTTACCAGCAGCATCCATTATGTACAGTAAAAAGTTTATGAAAATAAATTTCCATTTCTAAAACTAAAAAAATTAGTTTTGCAATATGATTAGGTTACAGAAGTAAAGCATCCTATGATTACTGAAGGAAAACATTTTCAGAGACTGTAGTGTTTTCTGGTTACATCAGAATACGTAAATAAAAGCACTGAGCCAAAATAAAAATATTGAAACAAAAATGTTGCAATACGAAGGAAAAACTATTACATGAGATCACAGACACTGTAATTATCAACTCGTATTTACAATTTGAATGTGCCAACTTCAGTTCTTGTTTCTCTAAAGCTATTAAAATTTCTACGTCACAGGCACAGCTGCAAAACTCCAGCCCTTCATTGATTTCAGGAGAGTGAGATTTCAGCTTCTCTGTTAAACTGGATATTTTACTGCAGAACTTTTGAAATTAAATATATAGTCAGTGTTCAACTTTAATAATCTTGACGTGTCCACTTCTTTTGGAACGATATGCACAAGAGGAGTAGTATAAGAGCAGAGCCTCTGACATTTTTAGTATTGTTGTGTCAGTCTTTCCAATCGAAATTCTTACTTTGAGGTGTTTTCTAGTGAACTGTAACATTTGGCAGAGAAGCTTTTAGTGCTGGGGAGATTTTTTTTWAAATAAATAAATATAAAACTAATAGGACTGTTCTATGTTACAGGACACAGAAAAAGAAATGAAGTCTGTGGTTCCTACCTCCCCCAAGCTGATTGCCTTAAAAAGAGCCCTGCTTTCAGTATGTTATATATCTCTCTGGCCTCTCATGTGGGCTAAGATATTTAAGAGTTGGAGACAACAGAAAAGGATAAACGACAAGACTAAAAGCTAATTGCTTTTGTAATAAGCGGTGATTTCATATATTTGTAATGAATAAATGAATTAATTTATTCAACATGTATCCATGATTCGATGTGAATCAACATTTGATAAGGGCCCAGAGTCAATGTATCATATCTGGGTTAGGAACATGTTTTGGAAAGCCTTGGGCGCYGCGGCAGCCTCTGGGATGCATTAGGGAGTGGCAGAGCAGAGCTCGCTGCTGGACCCAGCAGCTGCATCTCATTCCATTTTCCTTGGACGGCGCAGCTGCTGCCTTCGCAAAAGCAAGCCCGAGGGTGTGGTGTCCCAGACCTTGGAAATTATGGCCAGCCCATGCGCTCCCCGACCAAACGAGGCCTTTTCAACACTTACTTAGTGTCAGCCGGAGCCCTCCCCGGTGGCCTCGTGGCCAGGATCCCACGCGCTCACCTCTGCGCCTGGGCTTGACTTCTGGACGGGGATGGCTCGAAAAGATGCACCAGCCAGCATCCAGCCACACGGCCAGAGGGACCGGCTCATCAACAGAGCTGAAAACAAGCCCATAAAAAAGTACATAGCTGTCAGAGGAGTGGCTTGAGCCAGTCGACCATGTGCTGCGTGATTGCTGCTGCCAGCACCGGCGTTACGGTGGGAAATCATAGCCGGGGCAAAGGGGGCGGGAGGAACCGTCCCGTCAGCCGCAACACGACCGCAGGTCGGCTGGCTGAATGAGGAAACTCAGCCTGGGGGGGTCTCTCATCCGAGCTTTCCTAGCCTCACACAGACAACCTCAGGGAAGAAACTCAGTGTACTTTTGTCTGCATTAACTGCAAAAATCAATTTTTAAAAGTCCACTGAAATGAGCATGTGAAAGAGCATCAACAGCATTTGTCTGGTTGAAGAAATCCAAAGACTAGATTTTTTGCTTTTAAACCTCTTTAATTGTTATGCTCAAGTTATTATGTGACATAGCATGGTTAGCAGCTTGGCATAAACATAGAAATAATGAGATATTCTGTAGCTAAATAAACAGCAACAATAAATTACTGTAATAAAAAATTCCCTGTAATAAAAAATCAACAATAAGGCCCAAGCTCACCACGGTCAAAGGAGTTTCAAATGCAGTATGGATCAGCAACTGAGTGATGGGAAAACTGTTAAAAAGTAAACAGTTTGTGCCACGGCAACTGAGGGGAACTCCTTTCTACAGATTTATTTTTTCTCTTCACCTGATCAGCCAAATATGGAACAGGATGGCCCACGAAAATGTTGTATAAACAAGTTCTTCCAGTGTTTCTTCAAAAGCGTACATAAATGTGACAGTTCAGGAAGAAACATTGTCGGGAACCCAATACTCCAGCCTAAAAATACCCCAGCCTACAATACTTTTATTCCATTAAGACATAGATTCAGCTAACAATCTGAAAGAAAATAATTACATCTTCTCTATGGTTTCAGGCCAACACAAGGAAATGAAAAGCTAACACGCTGTAATGGAGTTGGGAATAAGTGAAATTAAATATCAGTCTGGTTCCAGGAGAACCTAAACACCATTCAGGCTTATGTACTCTTTAGGACTGGCAGATTTATTTTCCAAATCTCACAGGAAAGGGGGTGGGAAATCTTTCCACTTTGGGCAGGCCGCCCAGTAACATATATATAACTTTGTGCTACCATTGGTCTTATCATATGACCTTAGCCTATATCTGTTATGGTCTTTCTTTGCCAGTTTTGCTTACCTTTAATGCTTTCTTATCTTAAGTTATAACTCAAGTGTTCACCTGGGGCAGTTCTCATTCACCGGACAGTATCGCTAACTCTTGTTAAGCACTACTTAAACTGAAGGTTGTGTGGCCATCGGCTGATACTTGAGCTAATGCTTGAGCTGGGGATGCTGCTTAGTCCAGCAGATTTTAGGCAGGTCACCTGCATTCCTGGTCAGATCAGGACCTCCAGGTCTCTCTCCCGGAGAGACCTCCAGCTCTCTCCCCGGCTGGGATTGCTCACACTCCCACTAAACTAATCCAACTGAATTGAGATAACTGCTGGACACCCAGGATACTGCTGTTACTGCCAGTTCCAGCTATGAGGTTATTGTGCTTATGAGGCTTACGAGGCTGGGTTTCTCGCAAAAAGATCTTCTTCCTATCTATGAATAATTCACACAGGTAGGATGGTACCGGTGAATAATTCACAGGTTCACCGTGATCACTGTAAACATATTTTGCTATCCTTAAGCTTGTGCCAAAGAGGAAATACATTTTAATTATTTGGGTTTTTTTTCAAAGAGTATTTCATTTGACTATTCGCTCTTCACTGTTAACGGTAAGTGATTAGTCACAGATGTCTAACAACATTTTCCAGTTGACAACCCAGATGCCTGAGAGCTTTAAAACAGGAGAAAAAGGAAGGATGATTATCAAAAAAGTAGCAATCTTGAAAGAGTTTCTTATTGCTGTATATTAGAGAATATTAGAACATGTACTCTGTAAAAAAAGACACTACTTGTGCACCAGAATATATCTAAAGTTACATTCCACTGTAAAAGAAATTTAAGTTACAGCTGAAGTTACTTAAATTAATATTTTCATCATTTTACTCTAGGTAAAAATTGGATTGTGTATGTTTTATAACACACCAATACCCATGCTCTTTGTCTTTCCATCTGAGTGTGCACAGCCAATTTGGGTGTTCCCAATTTCGACTCAATGGCTTGCTCATGTTGCTTACATAATGACACATATTTCCAAGGCTGTGGTTGGGTGCAGGTGCTAAGATCAAGTTCTTGGTGTTTTGATTCTCGGGAGGATCTTCAGAAAATGAAGCATCTGTGATTACATTTATAATTATAAATCATGCAGTGAGATCATCGTAAGTCTCTTTGTTTTCATAATAACAGCACGTAACATTTTAAAGCACATAGATTGTATACTGGAAAAAGCATTTAACACGAAACATCCCAAGGTAAAGTGCCCTGAACATTTGTGAAGCACTAATTTTTATATACTTGGAGGTTGTTTTAAAGTCCTCTCTCCTCTTTTTTTAAGGCAACTCCTTCACAGATTGTTTCCAACACTTTTCAGAGAAAGTATACCAACTGTACTGCAAACAAAGGCAATACCTAAGCTACACACTAATGGAAGATTCTTCTTTTAATAAGTGAAGTTAAAGTGTGAAAAATCTGTAACCACTTTACTATTCTGTAATAAAAATCACCTTTTATTGGCATTACTACCTTTTTTTCTTATTAAGGAAGTGGCAGTTTGTACACAGTACTGTTTGCTCTACATGATACAAATGGAAATAATAAGCTAGTGGCTAAATATTTACTTATTACATTCTTCCCCTATATGCTATTCACCAAGTCATGCGACTTGGAGTTTTACATAGGAAGATGATCAATGATTAACCACAGGTTACATCAAATTCCCTGGACAATCCCATAGAGATTTCTGCAAAAAGGCTAATGTTTATTAGAGGTGGGTACACATTCAAAGATTGTTTCCTCTGTTTTAGGTGAATTCCTCTGTGTCCAACATATTGTTTTCTTCCATATTTTTTCTGTTCTACAGTATTTGGTAGATACTGAAAGAGAAAATGGGTAGTCCGTGTGTCAGAACGGACAAATGTTCATAAAAGCTTTTTAAAAGTAAAAATACTTTATCACAACTGCCAAATATTTTCAATCAAAATAATTAATTGTTTAGGCTTGCAGTATCCTGAAAAATTTCTGATTTTCTTAAGGATGGCAAATGTTTTCCACAAGATCCTTTGCTCATCCGTACTATTTTATATGAAAAACAAACAAACAAACAACAGTTCAATGAAAATTTCATGCCCTAGAGGGTAAGAACAGCTGATAAAGGGAAAGGTGTGCCTCTGCAGCATGACTCACGGTGTGCAGGGGACTCCTGTGTGCCAGGCAATGGTCACCTGGATGGAGTTTCTGTACGCAAGGACTGTTCTGCCTTGAACTGTGCCACTGGGAGGCATGGTGGTGGTGAGGGGAAATGACAGAAACATGTCTTAGGATAACTTGGAGAGAAATGGGGATCCAGCACAGGCAGGTGAGAGTGTTGCGCAGAATTGAGCAGGGATTTACTCTGTCATATGCCAGCTAGCTCCGCTGTGCCACTTGGCTGGGTGGAAAAACTGAATGTGCTCCACGTCATGAGGCAGGGAAAAGGCCTCTGCTGAGCTGGAAGGGAATATACAGAATTAGGCTCACCAAAAAATATCAGCCCTGCAGAGCTTCTCGAGGAGCTTGGCACATTCTTCCTTCAGCACATCCTCTCAGGGACTTCATTTGCCATTAAGGATGTGCAGGCCAAAACGTTGTCACTGTGCATCTATCAGCCACCCGAGCACTGTGCCAGACACTTCGTGATCTGTTGACCACTTTCCCTTGGTGAATCTAGGAGCAAATCATCATCATCTTCTTTTTGATGGGTTGATCAGTGGGAAAGCTGAAACTTACGTTTGCTTCATCTCCTGGTCTGGGTGCATGCTTCACTCACTGATGCGTGTATAACTCTTTATACTGCTATATCCTACCATGTACTACACAGAAACCCATCTTTCTTCTGAAACCCAACTAACCCCTATTCTCTTAATTTTGGCCTCATTTAAAAGTCAAGGCAAAATGTCCAGTGGCAGGAACATGTTTACAGATGTTTACAGACTTTTACATATGAAAATAAAACACCTTTCATATACTTCTGTACGTGCACACACATTTTAATTTACCATGCTAAACCACCTCAGATCTTATACCTAAAGAGATTGCTCCACTTCTACTTTCATCACAGCACAGTCTCTGTGCCGTAACTGCAAATGAACTAGTGGATGGCAAAGGTGAGTCTGACGTGAGTATATTGCCTCCTCATAAATTTCTACATCACATATTCTGTCACATCACTCCCAGGAGAGAAAGGATGCTAAAAATACCTGGAGTTAAAAATAATAAGTGACAAATATGAATTCAAATTATTTTAAAGGCTACAGGCAGAAAACAGGAAGTCACAGACTGTTATCTAGATATTTATCTGAGAGATTCACTGAGTCACGGAGCTAATGGACTCAAAAGATAGCTCATCACTTCCATGCCACTGCTAGCGTGGAATTATTTTTTATACTACTTTCTCCAGTGCTTTAATCCACTCCTATATTAATATTTTCTATTTATACTTATTTTCCTTAAGTGCATTACATTGATTTTGCATTTCAGCACTCCACAAAGGCTCCATCATTAGGGTATAAACTAAGCATGCAAAAAAACCCCATAGTCCGGAGTTTAGAGGTTACAAAGTAAAGCCACAAAATGCCATGTAGAATTCTAGATATTTATCTGAGAAATTCACCGAGTCACAGAGTTATTAATGCATTAAGGCACCTGTTAACTTCATGTGTATGAGCAGTCCCCCTGAGTATAGTGAGAATGCTTATCTTGGTTCTTGAAAGTGTTAAAGTTTAAAACACTGTTTTATGTTCTTTGCCATATATCTAATCTCTCTTGTTCAGCAGCATCCTGAAATGGGAAATATATACAGGTAAACAGTCAAGACATGATATTTTAAGAGAGTTTCAATGCTGCATTATAAATGTTTAAAAAAAACACCAAAAAAACAGAAAAAAAAAAAATGGAAGGAAATTTTGCTCTCCCATACAGAGAGAAACTCACCCTGAGTGGAAAGCTAGCACCAAATTTGTGCATCCTTGAATTCAATTTACATAAATGGGTCCATTACTTAAATGGAGCGTAATATTTGGGGATTTCATTTCTAAGGCAAACAACATGCAGGTTTCTCTATTCTTTCATGTAACAGTATAGATCGTCTCATTGCACTGGATTCTGAAATCACACAAAACATCCCCCCTTCTGGCAATCAGTGTCTACAGTCTCCTGTGAAATATATGGATTTTCATACTATGAAACTGCTGCCATGAATTTACTAGTAAGGTCCAACTGTAACAACTGAATTTCTCTTACCAGTAGCATTCTTCCATAATATTTCTAGTTTAATTATCAAGAATAATAAGGATATGTACTCTGTGTGATGTTTTTAATGTTTGTGTTGGGTGATTCCTAAAACAGTTTACAGATTACTTAGCACCAACATAAACGTTAGCCCCGAAAGATGATCAAGTTTGTAGCCACAACTGATCAGTAGGATTCCAGAGAGACAGACTATCACAGGAAAACACCTGTTTGTCCATCACAAAATTTTCCATTCAGAACATCTCAGATTTTAAACAGTGTTTTGCAGAGTTGAGGGCAAGGCTCCTAAAGCTTCCTATTGATAGCTCCAGCCCTCACCAAGGTGCGTTGTACTCTCATTATGCTATTCTAAATAGAAACCACCAGGGTTTGGAAAGACTAAACTTTTATATTTAATTCACATTAAATCTATATATTTTTTTTTGTCTAAAAGCATGAGGTTCATAACCTCACAGTGACTGGTTGAACATCTGAGCTGGTTTCCTGCAACACCTAACTTAGTATAACTTATTTGAAGCTGATGTACAGTACACCAGATTTAGCCAATGAAAAATAGGATTGGCACCTTGCTGGAGTTTGGTTAGTCTATAATTTCCACTGGTGTTTTAGCTTCCTCAAGCATAAAATTAGATTTTCCTTAGTTCTTCCATATCTGTGCAAAGAATTAAGCCCCACAGAAATCACTGAAGTAATTCATCCCTTCCCATAATGAACAAGAGGCTCATTCTATTAGAAAGGTGACTTTCACTTCTTTTTGTAACTACCCGGAGAAGAGGCATGAGACTGAAGGACAAGCATGCAGTGTGCTTACCCAGGGAATAAGTGCACCTTTGAATTACTTACTCTCTAGGTAAAACTTAATGCTTGGAAAGATTATGCCATCTTCTTATGATGTGCAAGTGTCGCTGGCATGTAGATCTGTCATACGAGCTGGCAGTAAAGTCTTGCAGGTGGGCATTTCTGCTGAAAACATATAAGTTATTTGGGAATGGAGCAGAGGAAGACCCATAAAGGGGTAAGCTCAGGGTCTTCTCCTCTACTTATTCCCCCTTTCTGCAGTACAAGCCCCTGTGAACAATGAAAGGGATGTCTCATCTCCTGGGAGGACTTCCCATCTCCTGTGCCTTGTCTTCCTGGAGAAATCTCCAATGTTCGACGAAGGTATGTGTACTTGCAGCTCACAGATRCACATCCTTGCCCTTAGGAAATATTTACGAATTGATGCCTCTTCTTGGGAACTGGAATATAAAAAAGGTGTCCCTAGAATAATGTATATTATTTGCTCCCTTTTCTACATATTCCTAAACACAGAAACATAAATTAGTGTGTATAATGATTTCTGAAAAGGTTGGAATGTTCATTCTCTTATTTTATTCTGTTTTTAAAAACTAGATTAAAAAAACAATGTGAAACAAAACAGAATAAGTAGCATTTACAAGACAACTGGGAAAATCTGATAAATACTAATAGGTTGGTGGACCCGTTTTCAGAAACATATATTCTACCATTTGGTCAATAGCTACTGCTACTTAGTTTTAGCAATTGCACCTTTAAATCAATAGCTGTTTTTTAATATTTAATGTCCTCATGCCATTAGCCTGTTCTTGTGTCCCTTTTTTATTGCTAATCAAAGCTATTGGCAATGACCTTGACATTTTTCTAGGTTTTTAGTGGCTCAGGTTTCACTTAAATTAGCAAGTACAGGAAGAGCTTTTTGTTGATTTAAAATTTACCTACATTTTAAGAACTTTGGTTGCACTTTGTTATTTCACCAGAAAGCAATTCTATCATTTTTATTTGAAATATAAGGCCTAAATTAAAAGCTTTGGACTTTTCTGTTTTCATTTTATATAGTAACCAGATACAATGAAAGTGACTTCTTATATAGATATAATTATGTGTTATGAGTCCAGGATAACAAAAAAGAATCTCAGTCTTCCAGAGATTGAAATTATTCAGAGAAGCCATTGTCAGTTTGGGTTTGCAGCTTGTTTGAAAGGATATTCAGGTCATTTTTGTATTTCATGGTTATTGTGTAATTGTGGTAGAAGGTAATCGAATTCAGTGATGAGTATTTCTGTGTTTTATTAAGTGTGGAACATACTTTTTGCTTAAAAATTCTTATTTTTAGTAATAGAATTACTGCATAGTTAACTGCATCTCAAGCATTTCCTTGTATATTGAGGACAGCATACGATAATGTTCTCTGTGACAAAGAAAAGCACACAGCATCTCATTATTTAAATTAAGCAGGTAAGAATAAGAAGCAAGGTTCCAGAGCTGAAATCACACAGCAATTAAATAAGCATCGATCCAGCACTGCTCTTTTACACAGACTGCTTTCTGTTAATGGTGTTTTAGCAATTATCTTATCAGTTTCTACTGCCTAATAGTGATTTACATAATTCTGCCCATGTAGTTAGACTGGTGTTAGATTATATCCATTGAAATGAGCACAGTAGTTGTATTAAATAGCTCATTTACTTTTCAATGAGTCACAGGAAATACTTAAACCAGTTTACTTTGTACTAGCAAAAGCTTTGTACTAAAAGTTACAAAAAAAAGTAGGATCTGATCCAAAGGTTGTTGAAGTCATTCAAATCTTTCCACTAACTGCAATCAACCTAATATATACATGCATAATATTTAAAACCCAGTGTTGGTCTCTCCTGTAATTTCTCCTGTCTGCAATAACTCCTGCAGTTGTTTTAGCGTGTATCTCTCACTGAAGTTGAGCAGATCCCTACACAGAGCTAGGCTGAGAGCTCAGGTTAGTGTGTGGTTAGTCTTCCGCTACACTCAGGGCTGCATCTGTGCAAATGAAGTCCAGAGGGGTCTTTCAAAGTAGGCTCGGCTGGAGGCCAACTTGGCAGATTTCCTAGTCTTATGCAGTGCTTTAGCAAGGCGCTGAACAGATCAGAGGGAAATGTAGGTGCTATTTGCTTAGAAGGMGTCCGAGAAGCATGGAAGTTGAATGCCGAGGTCATGACTTTGTCCTGCAAACCGCTGTTTATATGAGCCAGCCTTACATATGTGACTCCACTGAGAGAGGCGTATACATTGCCCAAAAACATATGGAAGCGTTGTTAGCAACACTTCTTACAGACCAGAGCCAAAGACAAAGCTGCCCACAAAAGTTAATGAAAATTTTGACAAGGAAGCAATTGTGGAACAAATTCCATCATAGATACTGGAATAAAAATGATATTATATGCGTCTGAACAATCCTTTTCACATAGAGATCTCAAAACACTTCCCACACATGCATAAATATTTTCTTTCTCTGTGGGCATGTGCGAAAATTAATAGCAAAATAGTGGCTTCCCACAAGTGACAGTGAGGATGAGTGGTAGACCTAAACAAATTATGTTGAACTACCTTTTAGGGAATCGTTGCTGCAAACTGAATGACATTTATTTCTCTTATTTCTTCTACTATTTCTTGTTTTTCAGAAATATGCGTACCCCCTTTTCACACTGATCAACACTAACAACCGTAGCTTCACTGAAGTTACTTATGCAAGAAAATACCAGCAAGAGACCTGTATAATCCTGCCCTTTAACAAGAAGATTATTTCTGTTTCCCTAAGAGTCTACATGTTATCTCCTTGTGCAAAAGGAAGCTTCTTCTGTTATGATGCCTATGCTATAAATTTCTGGAAAACTTGCCAGTTTTAGAGGTACCTTCTAAAATCAGTGGCACCCCACAAATGCTGTCTAATGAATCCTGTGAGTTAACCTTAAACAAGTAAAAGAATCAATATTTTTGCAGCATGGATCATGCTCTGTATCACCACAATCTGGTAATTAACATCACCATCAAAATATTAAAATTGCTAAGAAATTTCAGGGGTTTATTATATGACTCAAATGCCCAATGCAGGAAATGTCAGAAGGACCTGATTATTGTGTGCTCAGCATTTCTTGGACATCAGGCTTTATTTAGGTGTCTCACTCTCAAAATAAAGTGTTACAAATTGTAACTCAGCTTTGAAAATATTGGCGGATCTTTGTAGATGAACCAGTCAATGGCTCAGTTAAGTCTAAAGAGTTTTAAGCTTAAGTTTCTTTACTGTTGAAATGTGCAAAAGATATGCTGAAGGCTCAATTGCTGCTGGCTATTGGCACGCTAATGACATACAAAGGAGCAAATGTATTTGTAGGGCCTGTTGCTGGTGTTGCAATTGCTTAGTAATTTTCAAAAAAACAGAATATAGAGACAATGGTGACACTGGGCCAGGTCTGAAAAATTGGAGCTGTTCTTAGAGATGTAAATTCGTTTATATGCTTAGAACCAACATATATTATTCTCTTCTGGAATGAGGTATTCACCTCTTGAGTATGATTTTAATCTAGGACTTCCATGTTCAGGTAATGAGACATTCTGGTTATATTTTATATTAACATTCATTTTATAACAAAGAGTAAGTAATGGATTCAGTGGTCATGTGTTCTAGATTGTTACAAGCACCATACGGGAGGATATATAAACCAGAGGGTTATATACCATGAAAATAGACAACATGATTATCTGTTGAACACTTAATACGTTGTCATAAATCTCTAATTTTTTTGGTCATCTATTAGTTTTATAGACACAAACCTTTACAGAGAGTGGCACTAGATTCACACTGAAGGAATGTTAATAACACAGCAAACGTGCTTCTAAAATACTCACGTTCTTCTCATGCCTCAGTGTCTTCAGAAACTGTCACGAGATACCCACATCAAAGGCAGTTTTAGGAGTGCACAAGCACAGCAATCTCCTTGTATCCCATGCTACGGCGTGAACAAGGGACTGGAAGAGGGCAGAGCACTCAGTCAGACAGCAGTGCAAGTCATCCGTATAGCTAGTGGACAGGAGAAAAAGCAGCTTTTGAGGGCTCCCGCAACTCCAGTTGTGAATCACAGTAAAAACCAGCCTGACGCATCCAAACGGCAACTCTGCTTCTCAGTGTGTGGCTGAAGAGCATACGTCGATAGGCACGTCTTCTCAGAACGCAACTCAATTTCCTAGAAATGGCCCAGCGAGGAGCAGAAAGGACATACTATTTCTATTACAGAATTGTCTCGTGCTCCTGGGACACTTCCTTGTAAGTATGGGCCAGTCCAAAGAAAGAGGCCAAAGACAGAAATGTTAATGCCCTTAATTAAAAGCCGGCAGCGGAATTGAATTTATAACTTTAGCTGTTCTGTTGAATTTGAACACTAGCATGCACCTCTTCAATGGTGCCGGTGGAGTTTTATTGACTCTCAAAGTCATCTTTCACTTCAGATATGCTGGGGAAAAGGAACACAGTATTTCTGACAATTCTTATTTAGCAATCATGCATCTGAGCTACCTCAGATTTCAACTGCATTTGGATCCAGATCGGGATCATGTAGCTTGGATTCATCTCTGTTATTAGTTAAGTCCTCAGAGGAATGCTGAAAGAGCAAGTATTAAGGCTGCAGTGAGTACAACAGGTTATGGTAGTCTGTATAACCTTTACCCAGCTTTCTTGTGGGAAGGCACTGTGATAATGTATTTAACTACATGCTCGCAGCTTTCTAAAAATAGGTCCCTGATGTAAAATTCTGTAGCATTTATCACTGCGGCTTCACAAATATTAATTTGTTTTTAAAGCATTCCTTTGTGGTAAATAGGTACTATTATAGTCACTTTAGGTTTATATAAATGAGTATTCAAAAAAAAAAATCAGTTCATCTATAAATGATGAAATTGAGCATCTGAAATTGAGCTGCCCTGGTACTTCGTAGCATAGCAGTTTAGAAGTCCTGATATTTCGTGGTATAATAACTGACAAGTATTGGTATGCAATTGGCAGCCATACCAGAAAAGTAATGATACACACTTTCTTAGGTTCCAGAATGATATCATGAGCCAACAGCTATGTGCAGGCATATATGCCCATATACATTCTGCCCATTGCAGCATTGGAAGGGCTTGAGTCACTGGCTTTTTCAGCACCACACGGGAACTCCATGTAGGTGCATGAAGTTTATGTGGGTTCAGGAGGGACAGACCAAGTTCCAGGAAGAGAGATCCACCCTGGATGTTACAAAATAAGCCACAAAGGAAATAACTTGATTTCAAGGCTCAGGAAATTACTTGGGATGCAAACAAAGGCTAGGAGAGTGCTGGGGCAGGAGAGAAAAGGGAGTTTGCTTTGAGTTATTCTTCAGAGGGGTCTACTTATGGCTCTTGAGGGAGATAGAATACTGAGCCACATGGCTCATGGACTGAACTATAATTTCCACTCCTATGGAAGCTGCCTTATAGCAGCTACCTTCAGCATGAAACATATTTTCTCATCCTGCAATTCCCTGCCTCAAAGCATAGTCTCCTTCATGTCAAAGCTCATCTGTTTCACTTCCGTTGGGAAATGGGTGGAAGAATAAATAGGTCTGGGTAGTGCCTGACCAGGTGCAGCTATTGTAACCCAAGGGATACAAGGGTTACAAGAGTTACAAGAGCAAGAGAAGTGCCCAAACACTAATGGGGAGGCCCAGTTGCCTCCAAGGGCAGTAGTATCATGAGGAAGCAATTGTTTGCCTGCCTATGGTCTCCTCCACGTCAGACTGAGGAGATCCTGAAGAAAAAGATGATGGAGAAGCCTTCTGGATCTTTGGCAGCTAGAATATAGATGTGCGATACCTGGTCTGTACCTTAGTAATCAGACTGGTGGCAGCCCAGAAATGTTCCCACTGAGTGTGATTAGGCTGCATTACCTGATGCTCCCCCTCAGCATGGGCACCGAGGCAGGCGTGAGCTGCAAGGCTAGTTCAGCCATCCCATACTTCAAATAGATGAAGCGTATTCTTTCTCTCTTTTCTTCACCTTTGTCTTTTGTAAGCCTTTTAAGCTGCATAGTCTGCTTGGTTTCGGTGAATGAATGCTTTATTTGCATCTTTGGTTAACTTGGCATGCATTAAGAGTGATTTCAGGATGACTGAATAACAACAAAGCATTCCCYACCCAAATACACAGTGAAAATATATACCGCAGCACCTTAACAGTGCTGCAATATGCACCTCCTGTGTATCAAGGAATAACAGGGTGTTCTTCACAGAGGCCATGACAGGAAGAAATGCCTAGTGATCATTAGGTAACAGGGAAGGCTCTCTGCCAGGCAGCAGGACACTGGGAGCCATGGCTGATTCCAGGGAGCAATCAAGTAATCTCTTTCAGTGTCACTGCTGAGATAGGATTCATGCCTGTTTCTAATTAACGGAAACCAGGATTTATCCTTGGCATCAGCAATAAAAGTCACAGTGTTATAARGATACCTTGTTTCATGGAGGGCAGGGGGCGAGGGGTGGTTTTTGTTTAGTTGGGTTTTTTTAACTTGGGTGTTACAAATTAGGGAACGAGGGACAGGACATTTCAAGCAAGAGTGGTTTTGGAGGCTAGGCTGCAATTTCATACTGACTGGAAAAAA
The DNA here is from genome assembly GCA_030449065.1 of Oceanodroma leucorhoa. Lineage (NCBI taxonomy): Eukaryota > Metazoa > Chordata > Aves > Procellariiformes > Oceanodroma > Oceanodroma leucorhoa. The sequence goes on along the minus strand of JASVER010000032.1, from coordinate 3,920,841 downwards.
ATCAGTGTAGAAACCACTGATTGTAGGGGGGTGGTGGTGGTGAAGCCTTTCTCTGGTGAGGGGCTTTTGACCTATTTCTATTTGCATTTGAAGTTCAGTGTATACATGAGTGTTTAGATCTTCCAGGGAGAGCTTMAAGAAATGCAAAACTATGTTAATTCAGCATTCTTAGGATCAGACAGGTAGAGCAAGGTTATTCCCAGAAGATCAGCCCTGTTCTAGGAAAATCAGAGGTACTCTTGAAGCTTAAGTACAACTACCCTTTGCTGAGACAACTGGAAAAGATGCTGAAGAAGAAGGGAGCTAGAAGAAAGGAAAAAGCAGCCTGAAGGTCTGCAGAGAACTGAAGGAAGAGGGACTTTGTGGCCATGATACGAGAGTTTAGTGACCTGAAGACCCAGTGAATCATTTGACTTTGAAAGACTCTGCCTCTAGGCTTCTTCTACAGGGAAGGTTTGTGTTAAGGCATATCTCGCAGTCTTTGAAAGTTTATTGAAGAGCATGAAGTAGCAAAAGATCACTAGATGTCTGYTTTACTGATCAAGCTGGAGAACCATGTTCTGTTTTTTGACAGCCTCATCGAGGATGAGCTTCATATTACAGCCAGCCTAAATAAGCTTTATTTTAAAGATTTTGAATCCGGACTTTCAAGGAAAGGAAGACTCTGATTTATTCATGGATATGGTTGAACTGCTGGAAAACCTGCATTAGATTAACCACAGACTTTAAAAAAATTACCCCACTTTTCACTTTTGTTGRCATCAAATATATGACTGTAAATAGGTCTTGTGAAGCTGTCTTTGTAAGGATTGCAGACCTCAGCTCTGCCTTCAATATGCTGGATGTTTTATACCACTTCTGACTTAGCCTGCAGCCGCAGACCTGCAGTAAGAGATTTCCCAGTGGTATATCCCATTGTTCTCACCCTGTAAAAACAACAGAATAGCACTTAGCTGCTTCATGTGAATGCTGAGATGGTTAAGTTGAGCAGTMTGAGACCCTTAAAAGAAGGATGTCACAAAAGCTCTACTGTATTTGTAATATTATTGTTGATGTTGAAAATTTGCTTGGATACTACAGCAATGGGCTCTACAGAACGTGCTCCAGAAAAAGAAAGAAACTAAATATTTGCACATGCTGGAAAGAGAGTGAGTCAGCAATTGACTGGGAACATTAATCAAAACTTAACAATGAGCAACATTGTGATGGGTCTTGCTTTGAGCATGGGATTCACCAGAACTTTCTCCTAAAATAAAGTTTTAAGGAATGGTCTTAACTGGAAATTCTTTTGCACAAAAGAAGTGCAAAAAGAGGTGGTGTAAAATTACCATTATTTTAAACTGGGAGTATATTCAAAGGACTAGAAGGAAACAACTCCTCATTCACTCCTGAGACCTCACTTGGCTGCATGCAGGCTATGGAGAGAGGTTAATTGGCTAAAAAGACTCTTGGGCCCTGTAATAACTCCTGCCTGGAAAACTGCTGCTGCCCAGACAAAAGGAAAGAAGGCAGTGAATGGAATCAGGGAGGGACAAGCCAGGAGAAATATTTTTTAAACCATACCCAGAGTTTAGAATAGTCAAACAACTCAATTTTCCCATTTGTCTTGGTTATCGAGCTAGTCATTTTGATACCCTGCCACATTACACATGCAAGCTAGTAAAATGAATACATCCTGTTCATAAAATAAAGCCATCAGTCACACAGTTGTGTCTCTAAAAGACAGTTAAACAGCATTGTTCAAAAATTAACCAGTGTCAGAAATTATGCAGCCTTCTGTATCAATAGCATTCTGGAAGAAGTCCAGACCTGTCGACACAGGAACATGTAATATGATTTAATAACTATAGCAAAGAAGTTTGGGTCCAACCCATCCTTAATGAAGATGGAAAACTGTTGGTGTTCCCACACAGAATATAGCATGTTTAGTTTGCATGTGTTTTTATCCTGAAAACATTACTTGTTATTGTGAAATCCGTTAGTAAATGTTTGCTAAAGAGGGAGAACCTTGTTAAAGTTTTTTACTGTGTATTCACTGAAAATTTCTGGACCATGATTTCAAAATAGATATGCCATATCTGAAATACTTGATAAAAGCAGCAAAACTGAATGCTTTTATAGGCTACATAATTATTTAGCTAACAACCTCTGAAAGACTTGAATGCCAAATCTGCTACACAAGGGTGTTTCCTGGAACAGGTCTTTGCATATTCCAGGTAGAGGAAGAAATCAAAGCATTCAAAGAGGTTTCTTAGAATTTTAGAAAGTTGAATAACATCCCTATTCACAGCTGAAATATGGTGAGCATCACTGTCTAGCTTGAATTGTCCTGGCTTGTATTAGAAACYAGATGACTGCAAGCCAGCTCCAAAATCTGGAAGACCCTGAAAGCAAGGTCCATACGACTCAGCCCTTGCTTCACTTACTCAGGCTGAACTGCTTTGAGGCTATAATTGTGCACTTCCACAGACTCAAATCTTTGAGTTATTTTTGTTTTGGGGAGAGAGTTTATTGATTATGGGGTCTGTGTGCCTGTTTGATATGCAGTCCTTAGTGTTATTATTTTAATGTTCCAACAAGCTTGAAAGTATCTTCTTTAGAATCATAGAATCATAGAATCATTAAGGTTGGAAAAGACCTTTAAGATCATCAAGTCCAACCGTCAACCCAGCACCCATGCCCACTAAACCATGTCCCRAAGTGCCACGTCTACACGTTTTTTGAACACCTCCAGTGATGGTGACTCNGTTGGAAAAGACCTTTAAGATCATCAAGTCCAACCGTCAACCCAGCACCCATGCCCACTAAACCATGTCCCRAAGTGCCACGTCTACACGTTTTTTGAACACCTCCAGTGATGGTGACTCYACCACTTCCCTGGGCAGCCTGTTCCAATGCTTGACTACCCTTTTAGTGAAGAAATTTTTCCTAATATCCAATCTAAACCTCCCCTGGCGCAACTTGAGGCCATTTCCTCTCGTCCTTCCCAATATACAGGGAAGTGATTATGTGATTGAATACTCAACTCATAAAACAGATAAAGCAAGAAAACACTCAAGTTCACACAATCAAGAGCAACAGGTATAAATCTTCCTACCTCAAGTATTCTCAGTAGCTTTTCAGAAGTCTTACATGTCTCTCTATAACAAGTTCTGTGGCTAGTATGACATTTCCAAAAGTTTCTTAATGCAAACAGATGACTCTGCTGTAAGTTGTGGCACTGTGCTTGTTCTAAACATTGAAGAGGAACAGTTTTCAGTCAAATTTTAAAAATAAAATACTTTTTTTTCTTTAAAATTCAATAATGCATGTTTCTAGGCATAAAAGAGCATAAAAGGACACTCAAGATGGGCCTCTGATCACTTAGCTAGAAGTGTTGCTGTTGATGGTCCATCATATAGACCAAATATAATTGTTCAGGCAGCCACCAGTTTCTTCCAAGGGCTTCAGCATATGGAAAATAGGCCTGGTCAGAATATCTTTTATGAAATTTTGTTTTAGCATGTTGTTTTGCTGAAAATTAAATGTTTCACAGAGACATASCTGGTTTTGACATAATCCTCAGAGTCATCATAGGAAGTCTTCTCCAGAGCAAGCAGAACATTGTTTTTCCAGTAGGATTCCCAGCAGCCACCTCTGCAGAAATCTCTCTGCTTTTCATTTCAAAACAGGTATTTTGATGCTGTTGTATTTTCTCAAAACTTCTTGAAACGTTTTAGTTTTATTTCAGTGAACACAGACACACACAAAAGCAACTCACATTTTTAAAAACATCGCTGTGAAATGTGATTGTCTGCCTCTGGGAAGCTCCAGTGAGATTATCTTAGCATAGAGCACTTGCTCATTTTAGGTTTTGTATTAAATCCTCACCACAGCAACTAGGGACAGAAGTCTCCCAATAAGCAATTGCTCTGCAGGGAAAGGTGAAGTCTGGTAGTGTCTGGAACGCTTGGCTGAAATTTGCAAGTTCATTTTACAGTGTTTTAAACGTGGCAGTATAAATGCGGAAAAAAAAAAAAGAGAAAAAAAATATTGAGAGCTGGAAGTTTTATCATCATATGGAGCCAAGCAGGCCACCAAACTGTATTACTGATAAGGTTCGTACCTTCAGATCTACAGCAGAGACTTTTATTTCCAGAACAAACAAAATAGTAGGCAACAGTAAAATGCTATTATTGTCCCTGTGGGGCAATCACTGGCAAAAGATGAGATACTAGTATATGCTGCCAGCAGGTTGCACAGCAGAGGATTGTACAGAGTTAGGCTTGGCTCATGTCTTTGGCCCCATCCTGTTTATTCCACTTGCCCCTGTGCAATMATCTCATTGCTTTTACTTCCATACTATCAGTTCTGCAGCCAAGAGATCACTTTAGACAATTTTCCCCCTTTTAATCTTCAAATAWGGTCCCATAGTAGCCCTTGCTGATACAGAAGGACTCTTCAGTCCTAAGAAGATCTGCTTGATCATCCTGTGATGGCACATTTGAAGCTCCATTACACACATATTGAGTGTGTGGATGGCATATGTTCAGTGCAGATGATGTTCTTGAAGAATATGCCTGTCACACCTATGTTTCCATTGAGGATCCATGAACTGTTGCCACGGTGTCAGAGTTAGGTGAATTGGCCTGGGGGAAATAAAAGAGACATTCTTGAAACAATAACCTTGCTTTTACTGCTCTCAAATCCTTGAAACAAAGCACAAGAATATTTAAACTCTTCTGTTTGTTGGGAAGCTCAGTGTTGACAAAATAATATACTTCGACRTCAATTCTCAGGTTTCACCTGAAAATTCAACCATTTCATCTGAAAATTTCTCCACAAAGTTCAACCTGAGGAAAAGACCTACCATGAAAAATTCCATTTCAACCTCTTAAAGAAAGAGGTTGTGTAAGAAACTGAAAATAGGAATATAAAAATTAAAACATTGGGAAATATCGAKTCACCTTAGCTACAATACCACATATGTCTTCTCTTAAACTATGTAATCAGAAGCTTGCTTTTCCTTATGTCTTCCCTTTCCTTATTCAACATCTGCTAATTGCCTATTATGCCTATACTGTGTCTCTTTAGTCAAACTATATACCATGCTTGGGACAAGTTCTTTCCAGAGCTTAAAAATTCATGCTCTACATTTGTGAAAAATCATAAGTTCCTTCTATAGAGCAGGCAATTGTTTTTGTAGCTTGTGGATGAACATAGCACTGTCCACAAAATCAAGTTTAAAATGACCCCACAGATGTCGGAGTAAGCTACCAAGGCATTTGGTGCTATACCACTTACAGCAACGTTGGACCTAGAAGTATTAGTGTTAGTTTATCTGGAAGAATCTGTGTTTTTCTTTTAATTAATTAATTAATTAATTAATTAAAACCCAAGTAAAGTGTTTTATCTGAATTAATATCTTGTATCTGATCAAATGTCAGGGCTGGTGCCTTCTAGTTAACAAGAAATAAATTGACTTATATTCCAAAATTGTGATGAAAGAAAGTAGGAAATAGAAGTTGGAAAATAACTCCTATTTCCAATATTCATTTAGCATCCCTTGGAAGCTTCAGGTATGTGGTAATGATGTAAAGTGAAGACAGATCCATCCTATATTCCTGGACAGCTTGATCACTATATAACACTTGAAGAAATATTCTATTATATTAAGCAGATTTTTGCCCTGGTGCCTCTCTTTTACACACGCTTCTAAATATAAGAGACGTATAAATGTATGTCTAAAGAGAGTAATTTAAAGGTTTCCAAAGGAATATTAGCTGTATATGTCATACCTTTCTAGGAGAYGGTATTATACAGCATTTCTTACACAGCAGAAAGACTAGGAGTGAAATGTAACTGAAGAGCATGGCGTAAATGCTTGCTGCAGAGAAGTCCAAAACTTATGGCCAGCTTTTGTGCGAGGCAGAAGGTACGGGAAGTAGGTACCTTGTATCCACATTAAAGAAAGCACAGTYTAGCCAAAATTAAAATCTTAGCTTAGCTGGAAAGGAAGACAGGGTTAAGAGAGTGAATATAATACTGGAAGTACAATATTTCAAAGCTCTGGGACCCCAATCTTTTAAAAAAAAAATCACTGATTTTTTTGCATTTCATCTCATTGTCTTATTGCACATCTTTGCATTTCTGTGTGGCAGGTGACAGCTGAAACTTCAATGAAAAGGTACCCTTGACTTCCTGATGAAAATAGAAATRTTTTGAGGCAAGTCTCGGAGGGAGAAGTCATGTTTTTCATGAGACCAACAGAGATACTTGGGGAAAAGATGCATGCTTTTGGCCACATCAGCCTTTCTTCCACCCTGAAAGAGCAAGTACCTTCAAGGTTTGGTACAAGTTTAACTTGTTTAAGAAGGTGGCTGGTACCTGTGAAGCTGGAGAYGAATGTTAGCAAAAAAAAGGGGATGATGTGGTCCTTAGCCACAGCAATACACCTGAATCACTCAAATTACCCATGCTGGAGAATACACAACGCAATTGTTCTCTTCTGATATGCATACTGGGATTTCTCTGTGTGGACATCAAGGTGCCTCAAGAGGAACGCCCAGGTGTAGTCCCACAGCTCACACCGAAATAGAGTTTTAATGTGGATCTAGMACACCTTCAGGACCACCAACTGGGAAATATACCTGGTCCAGCATACAGAAGTTGTCACTGACACAGCTGGAGACAATTCTTGTCTCTCAAATATGGGAGGGTTAATTACAGTAGAATTGAGCAGAGGGCTGRAGCACCTCTCCTATGAAGACAGGCTGAGAGAGTTGGGGTTGTTCAACSTGGAGAAGAGAAGGCTCTGGGGAGACCTTATAACAGCCTTCCAATACCTGAAGGGGACCTACAAGAAAGCTGGAGCGGGACTTTTTACACAGGCATGTAGTGATAGGACAAGGGGTAATGGTGTTAAACTGAGATAGATTCAGATTGGATATAAGGAAGAAATTCTTCATTATGAGGGTGGTGAAACACTGGAACAGGTTGCCCAGAGAAGTTATGGATGCCCCATCCCTGGAAGTCTTCAAGGTCAAGTTGAATGGGGCTTTGAGCGACCTGGTCTAGTGGAAGGTGTCCCTGACCATGGCAGGGGGGGTTGGAACTAGATGATCTTTAAGGTCCCTTCCAACCCAAACCAYTCTATAATTATAAAATAAGTATGTGTCTTGAGTTCAGAACTTGTCAGGCAGAGTTTTGAGTTTAAATTCTCAGGCCTGCAATCTTAAGGTATTTTTTAAGTCTCCCTTTCTGTGTCAATCCTCCATTCTTGTTTCATCTCTCTAGTTTTCACCTTGTGTCCCTTCAAATTACAGGGAGGACTGTGGACTGTTCTGTTTCTTGAGTTTTATTTGCTTTGTTAAGAATTTGGTTGTTGCTTTGCAATCAGGCAATTACTGTCTCTCTCATACTAATTGCTTCAGCGAAAGGCCAATAATTGCAATAGCATCTCTCCAAGTCTCTTCCAGACCACATCATGTGTGGTAACAAGGGGTGCGGTTCCATTAGCCTCAGCTAGAAATCTTAGCACATGCCCTGCAGCAAGCCTGGAAATGATTTTTCAGTCTCTTATAATTTGTACTTTAGATGTTATTTAAATGTTGTTGAGATTTTTTTTTTCACCCTGAAGCCAAGTGATGCACATCCTTTTCAGTCAGTAGCATGTGCGTCCCAACTTTAAGAATTATCCAACTTCTTCCTTAGCCCTGTTCTGATTTGATTTATTTTGTTTTGAAGCATGGATTGGTTTATTTTTTTTAAGAAGAGGCTGTGTTTGGGTGTTTTTTACTCTCGCCAAAACCAGAGCACCCAAAGTGACTCGTTCAAACTTGTAAATGAAAAAGTACAGCACAGACAATTTTTGGTGTTAAGCCCCTCCTGTTACTTTAGGTCTAAAAGAGGAGATCAGTGTAAATCAGATGTCATCAACCTGTTGCAAGCAGCTCAAATGCAGACCACGGGTTAAGCCTACATCACCTTATTGTGTTCRCACTAAATTATCCCAATCCCCACCTCCAGGAGAAAACCATCAGAGGCTGTGGGACTGTATGCTGGGTCTCCCATCCACGCCCCAGTGGCACACTGCCCCCAGCACCCACCCACGCTGGGTCACTGCCATTCGCAGGAGCCACGGGCAACTTCTGCCTGTGACTCATGCTCAAAGCCTCCTTTCCCCTCGAGTTTCTGTGGTGCATGTTGTTCTTGGCCATGTGAAGGTTTCTGATGTACAGTTAAGAAGGGTCAGCTGCTTCTGATGAGTTTCATCTCTTCCATCACTTACTGTCCTCTGCAACATCAAAGGAGTACTCGGATCATCTCTGGAGGTCTACTTGGCACATCTTGACAACTTTGGTACAGTTTAATTTCTTACAGTAGAAAAAAAGGAAAAAAACCCAATAAAACATAACAGAAGGGCGGGTGTGGACATGTAACTCCAGAAAATCCCAATTAAATTTGCTGCTATAAATAGGCTTTCAACTGGGACTGGAACACGAACAGCCAATTATTTTGCAGAGTGCAGCTTTAAGGAGAGGTTAGTATTGCAATGGCTTTACTGGGTATAAGGGGAAAATAAGAGATCTGGATAATAAGACTGACACAGTTCCAAGTTATTTGTGCCACCAACTGTTTTATTTTGCCCAAGGAACTCTCCAATTATCTCACMCTTGGCTAGTAAAAGCAGCTGCTGAAAAAATACTAGCAGAGCTGCAGGGAATAATGACCAAGAGACTTTTGGCACAGGGGAGAATGGACGGCATTCTGGGGGGTGTTTTCTGCTTCGTTTTATGGAGTTCATCACTATGGAAGTTATGCTTGTTGGTACTGGTAAAGGGTGACAGCTCTGATGAGGGAGTAGTTTGTATTCAGTTCTTTATRGTATGCTCTCCAGTGAGAGAACACAGGGAACTAAAAAGAGAGCAATAAAGCAAGGGAAGACATAAATCCCATGTAAGGAAAAAAGAAAAAGAGCAAATTTTTCAATACATAAGGAAAGAGTAAAAAACAAACCCAAAAAGCCCATGTTCTCACCACAATAGATAGCACTTTATGTTGATAAAACATAAAAAGAAACTCCAAACAGCTTTTAGTAATGGCAAAATCAGATTTATCATCTGTAGATACAGCTAGTCATAGGCGGTGTTACATTTCCATTTGGATCTTCTGAAAATATGGATGAATGAGATAAGAGATGCATGACGTATCTGGTACTGATTCTTTTCAGCCTATTTCAGGCATTTGTAGATGTGAAACTCAGATAGCCTAAATCTGTATTCAAGGTTTATGGAGCAGAAATAACCGAGAGGCTAAGAGGACTTTTCTGTGTGGTAACACGGATATTAAAATGGAGTGGTTTAGACCATTTGTATGTGGAATGTGCCCACCGCCACAGGCCAATATACATTAACATGGTCAAAAAACACTGACAAAAACTTTTCCTAGTGTTGCAAAGAAAAGRGCTTGGGAAATATTGGGAAAGTATTCTTTTCAACAGGCAAAAACTAGGAAAGTAACTTCTTTGCTGGCATCTTCATTCCTCTGCTAAGCACAGCCCTGTCTGTTACCCCTTCATGGAAATTAAATTACACACTCCAGGAGCATTTGAATCCTCAGGCTAGGACTACCACAGACTTCTCGGTATCTCTGTAAATGCACCTTCTGGCACTCCCATCTTGTAGGTGCTCTGGATTACAATGCAAACGTGACAACTGAAAAATTTTGTAATGGTTCCAAAATGCCAATTTCTGTCTTTTTYAGGAAGCATGACAAATGTACGAATTAGACAATATTATAAACATTTGCATGAATGTTTTTCCCACGATAGTCTCATAAGCCCTTTTGTCAGTATCCTCTCAGGATTTTTCTCTCCACACATGCCTTCTCCTTTGATTCACAAATTTGTAAACAGCAAGGCTGAAAGGAACATAAAGAAATAATCTGGTGTACTTTGGCCTGAAGTAACATCAAATGCACCTAAATCATTCTAAATGGATATTTGTCTGACATCCATTAAAGTATTTCATACTATCCAAGCAAAATATTCCAGTTCTTCAGTATTCTTACTATTAGAAAGATTTTCCATGTGTCTTACACTTCCCTTTCTCCAAATCTGTTGCTCTTACATAGAAGAAACATGTAGAAGATGCTATGTAATTTTTCTTTTCTATATTTAGAGACTTTTATATTGTGTCTCATGTCTCCTCCTCTCTAAACTGAGTCTGTTTCTCTTCTCTCCTGTAAGGCTTTTAGAGTTCATCTAGTCCACCCCCTGAAACAAGGAAAGCTCTCCTATATTTAAGTCATTTGTGTTTATCTGATCAGTGTTTGTCTGCCCTCTTAATAATACAGATTTCATGATGAGTGTAGTCACATAGTTGTGTAGTTCTTGGTTTATGTCGGTCTTTCCCCAGTAATTTACCTTCTGACTTACGCAGCGGTCAATAAACACTTCCTAAACCTGTAATGGAGTATCTCTGCCCACATGCTTCTCAGTGTGTTTCATGTAAGGAGGTGTGAAGTCCACTTATGGACAAATAAGATAGAAGAGCAGGTGCCGGTCACTTTTAATGTCATTCATAAACACCTCTAAAATGAATATCTAGGGTCCACTTCAGAAGCAATGCATACTGCATTTTCCCCTCTCTCACAGAGCTCTGCAACATTACACTGTGGTAATTAAAGCAAGGTGAGCTTTATATTTAGTGGTACAAAACCAATTTCAATGCTTTTGAAAACACTCCACAAAGAGTTTTGCTGTAACTTATGATGATGCAAAAAGCATGATAGTGATGTGTGACATATATCGTGCCTTTTTAGGATGATCGATGGAGTTGACAGATGGCTTTGCCATTCTTTGCATATATGCAGCCCTAAACCAGAGACACCCACATAATATTTCATGCATAAACACTGCTTAGCTCCAGTGCCTTTCAGGCAACTGGGGATAATTAATAAGGTATAATGACACGGACATACACTGTCCTGTGGCAAGCAGTTGTAAGAAAATAAACTAAGCATTGTTAACATTGAGTCATCTACAGTAATAAACCATAAAATAATACAGGCTAGAGAGGGAAAAAGACCTATTAAGTCATGCACTCCATCTCCTGCCAAGGCAGGCTTTTTTTCTGCCATATACTATTAAGTGCTTTGTCCAGTCTAGTTTTAAATTATTCAAGCAATTTGATTTCCACTATTTCCTTTGGGAGACTACTCTACAATTCAATTCAGAGGTATGTTTATTTATTCCTTGCTCTTTAAATAAAGTTTTCTTTGCTTACCTTCACTACTTTAAAAACTACTTTCCAAATTCTTTTTTTTTAAATTTTATTTTATTACTCTTGGATCTGGGATGTAAAATGGGAGATGGAGAAGACTTTGGATGAAACAAAGACATGAAGTTCTCCTGGGAAAGTAAATAGAGGGAATGTGTTTTCTTTTGGTTTTTTTTTGTTTGGTTGTTTTTTTTTTAAATCTCACACCATATCTTTATACACCTCGCAAACCAGAGCCAAATATAATTGCAGCCTTTACACACCATTGAACAACTTCTCATCCTGCCAGTAACCATCCTGTGACAGTAACCATCCTGTGACGGTAACCATCCTGTGACGGTAACCATCCCATGATGGTAACCATCCTGTGACGGTAACCATCCTGTGACGGTAACCATCCCGTGATGGTAACCATCCTGTGACGGTAACCATCCTGTGACGGTAACCATCCCGTGATGGTAACCATCCCAAGCAGTGGTGGAGGAGATGGCTTGGGGGCCATGCCTGGAGGAAGCAAGGAGGCAGGGAGCCAGGGAAGGATGGCCGCTCACCTCGCTGCCAAGACAGCACGCTTCTTGCAGAGCTGCCCAAGCGGTGGTACGGGCTGAACTCAAACACAGCAGGGGTTTCTAAACCTCTGGGCTGCTCAGACACGTACGGTCAGCTCAGGCAAGTCCTGTGTAGTCCAGAGCCTCACTGAGTCCCGCGYGTTGCTGGGCAGGCTGTCGCAACGGGAATGACCAAGTACTAAATGTGCAAGACAGTAGAAAACACAGGTAAATGATTACAAGGAACGATTAAAAGGCATGTGCGTGGCATAAAAGGATAAACAGTAAAGAAAGAAATCCTTAATCCCAGTTGTTCAGCTGTGCCTTGTCAAGTGTTTCAGCAAGCTTGTCCCCAGCCCTACGCTCCGGTACACTTTACAAGAAGTTTTCAGGTAATGGCAGTTTAAAAATTAACTGGTGCACCCTGTGCTGTACACTCATGAGCCAGGGTCCTTTGAAGTGGGTAGAAAAATCCCCACCAATTTCAAAGGGCTTTGAAGCAGGCCTTGAGCACACGGAGACGGTAGTTAATTTTACACTCGGACACAAAGACACCCCGCAAGCGAGCGGTGTGGTGGCCGGGACAGTGCAGGGCCTCACCCCCGCCACCCCGCCGGTGGGAACGGCTGCTGAGGAGRTGGAGGGGGGGGCAGAGCCAGAGCAGGGCTGCCTGGCACAAAATGGCAGCCAGCCAGCACGGCATCCACGCTGCAGCCGTGTCTCTGGCAGGCGCCTACCTCTTGTTAGCTAGATTAAGGCAATGCAGAAGGACACRGAAAAAAATAATCTGCCCTTCCTCTAAGTGAATACAAATGTTCAGTCTTGGGAAGAGCAGCAACTGTGAAGTAATCCCCTGGGAAAGCACCTTCGCTTGGCGATGGGAATGGAGAGGAAGACACACATATAACGGGATAGCTGAAAATACCGTGAATACTAAGAAACACACTGAAAGGTAAAACAGCCAGGGTCTTGGAGCAAAGAGGATATAATGTGGCAGCAGACTGCTGCTTTCCCTACAGCTGCAAAAGGAAATGAAGGTCTCCTTTGAGCAATCATACAGAAAACTCCAGGGTAAGGTGGCAGCCAACAGCAGCAGCTCCTTTATTTAGGTCTCCCTTTCCTATTTTCTGATGGAGAAGAAGGGATGACCCCATGCTTGGTGGAACAAAAGTAAAAAATCTCGCTCCTGAGTATCTAGAGGGCACCGCAGAGGATGCAGGCAGTTTCCCTACCAGTGCCCAGGTGAAGGCACAGCTAGCTGTCACCTAACATGGCCGCGCCAGCCTGTCCCGCCCTGCCGCGAGCCCAGGGCCTGCCTCACTTCAGCAGCTCCTGCTGGGGACAACCAGGGGGAGGCCTCTCGATTGCTGAGATACCCCAACCTCCACCCCGTGCCTCTCAGGGAGTGGGGCAGCAAGGGCTCCTTCCATACTGGCCTGTTTGGGCGTCCCTCCCACATTGCTGTGTCTCGGCCCCAGCCCCATGTCCTTGGGGCGGCCTCACTCTGGCTTGATGTGTCTCCGGCTGAGACACACGACGCCAGCTCCGAGGCGCTGGTAAGGGACAAACCAAGGCCAAGGAGTAATGCCTGAGCATCACCGTATGGATTTCAGATTTGGACTCCATCTTCAGAGAGGATTCCTTGTGAACTCATTCTGGTTCCCCTTGCRTGACAATATGGCTACCTCAGAGACCAGGCACACCTGTCTTCAGACTGAAGTCTTTTTGTAAGCCATTTTCCTTCATTTTTAATCGCTTTCAGTGTTTTAAGAAGGTAATTTAAATTGTGTTGTGCTGTTGCTAGTGTCTAACTGTACTCCTTAGAATAGTTTTAGAAGAAAAATGTAAAAAATAACAGCATATTAAAAATAATAATTCATATTATAAAATATAAAGACACGTGAAGTATTTTGCCCGATATCTTCAAAATATTGGTATGTGTTACAAGTTTCCATTTTGTAAGAAACCACAAATGTTTCCAAGGAAGTAATTAATTTTTCCAATTTTTGTGAATGTGCTTGAGCACATTAATCAAAATGGTGGGTTTTATTCAAACAATATCTTCTTCTTTTAACCGTGTGAGCTCTATTTAGCATTATCCATCTGGATCTATACAATTCGGTGTAAGATTCCACAAGAACAGCCACCATTTCTGGCACGCCATGGGAACTGCTGCATTTAAGCAATCCAGTTTGGGATTCAGGCAAGTAAAACTCTCCTGAACAAGGCTTTGCCCACTCCAGCACCTGAGTTGAACATTAATAAGCACTTCAGGCTGTTTTAACTATAGTCATTACTTGCTTCCTTGGCAACTCTATTTTAACTCTATTTATGTGAAAAACACACAGAATAGTATGAACTYGTGGAAAAAAAAAATTGATAAACTAAGAATGGGACTGGAAATAAGAACTACATAGGAAGCCCACACATGGCATATAAAAATTTCCATTATTAACAAATACATTCAAAGTAGTCCCTTAGAAATAGTTTAAGAATAGCTGACCCGGTCCTGGGAGAGGAGAGTGGACCACAGTGGTAGCCTTGGTCTCTCTACAGGGCACACAAGCTGACAGCAGAACAATGTTCAAGTGAGGGAGAGTTCAGTGGTTGATGGATCTTAGCAAAAGGAGTAGAATACTTTGCAAAAGCTGTTTATTTCTACTTGATCATTAAACTTCTCTACTCAAATGTGTTTTCCTCTATTCAAATATGTTTAGCCATTTCATTAGAAGAATTACATGAAATATATTCCTGGATTGGTTAGTGACTCTATATTGCTGACAGGCTATCCATAACTTGTTTTGTGTTTTAAATATGTAAAGTAGGCACCCTTTAGATGATATAAAAGACATTTTCACCTAACAGTTGGAAAAAAGGTCATATTTGGGGTACTATATTAAAAAAGGAGAGAACTTTTACTTCCCAAATAGTCAAGATGTTCATGATTTTGGCTTTTATAGTTGGATAAATATTTACAGTTGTTGTCATTAAAGTAAAGACTTACCTCACAGTGTTATCCTTCTGACTCTGTGTGGCACCCTTATAGCAACTTCAGTTATTTCCTGTGCTATACAAACGTGGGAAGTAGTCACTTATTTTTGATGGTGGTCTGTACTTAAGTTAGGCTACGAGTTGAAGAAAAATGTTTTAATTGTTGTCGTTCATTATATTAATATTAGGACTATGAAAAATGAAAACAGTTTGTTTTGAATTTGATGTCTAATTTTTCAATCTAAGAATTTTCTTAGACTCCTTATGGATACACTGCCCTAGTCAGATGGACCAGCGTGCAGTCTTCAGCCAGCTCCTGTGTAAGATGGAGGCCACTTGCACTCTCCTTGACATTTTGTTGGGAACAAAAAGTGAGGAAAACAACTGTTCACCCTTGACTAGGGTCTGCCATGATGCTGAGTAACACCTTGCTCCTGGCACAGACAGTGCTTTTTTGTGGATTAACATTTAATATAATCGTTACAAAATCCAGCTTTGAGATTGAGGAGGTGAAAGTGTACAAATGACTTGGCCCATTACTTCACAGTATCACTGCACATCATTACACACTCTTTGGGACTGAAGGGTAATGTCTACGCTGTGCCATATAGTATGGAGCAAAAACCTATAAACTAGCTCCCAGCAGTTCTAATATAGCCGTGTGGCATCACATGCTCCATAAAGCTCTGTAGCTTGCAACACTGCCCCTGAGCTAAATTAGCCCTACTTCTTAGCACAGCTAATTAACCTAAGCAGAGTCCACACTGACACAATACTGCCTTTAGTCCTAAAAGCCACCTGGGTTGCTGCYAGCCTGAGGATGTGCAATGGCCATGCTCCATTATATAGTTTATATGGACCTGCATGTGAATGTTTTCAAAATGTTGTGAAAATTTCAGTCTGGTGCCAGCGTGACTTAGCYGGCGGGTTGGGAGATGGAGTCGGGAGGCTCCCATCAGGGAGCAGCCGTAGGCTGGGATACCAGATGAAGGCAAATATTTGCAATGCTATATCCAGTCACAAAAGAAATAATGTTTTTTTCTGCAAATGGGTTTCTTTTCACCTGGTCAAATGTCTTTGCGGAGAGTGAAACAACTAACTTGCACGTATTGGCCAATCCCTCTCTCTCCCCCAGCATTGCACTGATACCAGGGGACTTTCTATCAGGGTTATGGGACAATGGGAATTGCTGCCTGAGCAGGAGTGCCCAGCCACCAGGTGGGAACTGAGTGCCACCTTCAGACTAACGCATTTCTTTCCCTTCCATTAGCCCTCCCTTGTGGGGCAGCTGTCCCAGAGTATCCAGAAGAAATGATCTAGGCAAGACAAACCCAGGCCAGTGGCTTCCTTGTATACTCCAAGGACAACCTCATGTGCTAGGTTACACATAGTAAGAATACAGTTAAAAAAACTACGCATACTTTGCCCCTGGAAGAGAGATGCAAATATTTTTACATAGAAAACATGAGCTSGTAGATTCCACTAAAGAGGATTTCAGTAACAGGAAAGTTTCCAATTAAATATAATTCCAGCCTCTTTTATTTATTAAACAGCATGTTCAATGATTTTAGAGGGATGATTTATGTTCTAAAATATCTTGCTCTCCTTTAGCCTCCATTGTAGTTAAATTTGAGATCAGATATTGCTATAGCAACAGTTTGCTTTCAGAAAAACAAAATTTGACAGGGAAYATTTCACTTCCCTACAGAATTAAGGAGTTGGTAAAGACTAAATCAGAAACGTCTGAAATCACAAGTTAGGGAATACAGAAGGATGATATACTACAAACTTCTTATTCTAGAGTGTTGCCAACTTTCACAATTATTTAATATCCGAAAGCCCCAACACTTGGCATTCTTTTATTTGAATTTTTTTTTTTATTTTAAAATAAAATCAGAAAGCAGTTTGAAGAGAAGATGAATAGATGATATTTTGTAATGGAATTTGCTGTTTATAGGGAAATATTTGCCTAGTTAAACTACCTGAACAAGAAGCTTGGAAGTACTAGTATGCAACGATGACTACTAAATAAAGGATACATATAATGTAAATGTGTTTGAGAAACTGAGGGGCTTATTAAAGTTGATAGATGATATGAGACAAACTGTAATAATGAATTCCAGTGGTTTAGACAAGACAACTTGAAACATAATTCATGCATACAAAAAGTTTTACATATTACTTCTGGAAGGCTAGTGGGTGTCGTGCATAAAATGCATGCCACAGAGTTGAATATCCCAACCTCATGCACCTTTCTCCCCCAACAAATAAACCCACTGTCTCTGTATCCCATAGTTACAGATTATTATTTTTTCAATTACAAATCTCTGTAAACTGAGCACAGTATTAGTGTTAAAAAACTGGAGTTTATAGAAACACCATTCAGGGCATTGATAAACATAGAATAAAATACATTTTGGAGCTTGACTATATGATACCTGGTAATCAGTTTTAAAAAGCCAGCAATGATAAAAAACCTTGCCTGAGGAAATGTAGACTGTGAGTGCCAGAGCTACTGCTGAAGATGAGACACAGTAGCAAGTAACACAGCACATTAGCAGAATAAGAAGCTAGCACAGGATCTTCACAGACCCCCGTCAGACAGAGAAGGAACAGCCCGTCCTACCTGGAATCCCATTTAAAAGCACTACGGTGGTGATGACTCATTGCTGCAATATTAAAACATCCACAACTGTGTTTTAGGAAAAAAGCATAGCTAAGAASAGTCAATTCTGTGTGTACATATATATTTATATCCATATATCTGTATGCCAGGTTTCATATGAGCAGTGACATTGTGAACAGCTTCTGGTACTTTAAAAAAAGGGAGGAATGAGGTAAAGGAGGTTAGGACACTGATGCATATTTAGCACTATTAAATGACAGAATGACACCAAGAAAGCATATGCTGTCAGCTTTAGAAAACTAGTTCAATTGAGTGAAAAATGGTGTATGGCCCTGACAGGGCACACTTCACATGACTTGTCTAATGTGCCCTACAGCACCAATTTTCTATCAGTTTTATGTTCAATTTACAATCCGGACACTTGTAATTGATAAAATAAACTCTGTATCCACAGGTTACAGAGACAGTCCTGTGTATTGTTTGGGGGGAAAAGGGAGCAAAGTTTGAGTTATTTGCTGGAGTCTATAACAGAGCACAATCAGAGGCTGATGTCTTACTTCTGGGACTGCCTGGTGTTCAGAAGACAGATAAAACAAAACAAACCCCATCTGATGGAAAAACGGTTGCGAACAGCAGCTGTACCATGACATGTAGCCATGCTACATACAAGCTATGGAGTTGTAGGCAACTTCTTCACATCAAAAGTGCAGGAGATAACAAACACAGAGCTGTTGCTGCTCCTGAAGTCTACAAGGGGGAACAACCACTGCGAGCTGAGCTGGCAGGTGATACAATCAGATGAACAGACTTACCAACAACAGGAACATGGATATCTTTGGGGAGACCTGCTGATCAGACAACAGTTCTGACTTGCAGTGGTTGAAACAGAGCCTAACTGAATGTAAATTGCCCATCTGAATTCAAAATTTTGCCTACATAAACATTGCTAATTAATTTCATTCTTGTTGGCTTGGAACTGGAAGAAGTGGGTAACTGAGCTTTCTTAGGAGGCAGCTGTTGTGTTAAAGAGTGCTGATAACAGAGTGGTCATCAGTTCCCAGTCAGATACTGAGTGAAGCAAACCTCTGCCAGGCAGAGTTATGTGTAAACAGACACTGGAGAGGGTCCTTGCATTCTGCTTTCCAGGAAAACAGAGGCAGGATGCCACTTACCCCCGTGTCTACTGAGAAACTGAATCAGTCAATTAAAAAAAGTATTTTTAATACTTGTAAAGTTTTGGGTATTACAGTGCTTTATGCAGAATCTAAACAGAAATATTTATTTCAATCCTATACACACTTCTGATTTCTCAGAATACCCCTGGAAATTGATACTGAGCTCATTCCTTGCAGAGTAAGCTAGACTGTTGAAAGAATCATCTTTTGGATACCCTCAGTATTACAGCAGGGAGTTGCCTTGGGAACTTAAATTCAAAAGCAGAGAGAAAAGATTCTTAAATGTTACTTAAGACCTGTAGGAAATGTTAGCAGAGTTTTAGCTGACTTCACTACATATTTAACACTAACTTATTTGTCCCTTAACTGTACTAAGTCTTTTAATAGCAGTTTTTCAGGATTAGAGCAGTCCAGGAAAATTCCAGACTTCACTTTGGCTAAGCAAGCCARGAAGAAAAACAACCTGTAAAGCAGAAGTATGTTAGTAGGCAAAACCCGAAGTGTTCAGATGCTAGGGAAAGTTGGATTAATTTTCTCAGAGAATGGGGCAAAGGACAGCTATACACAGGTGCCTCTGGTGAGCTTTTGTCTTAAGATTACACTGGCTCTTYTCAGTTTTTAGGTTTACCTACTTTTTTCATTTGGGCACCACCCAAGAATAATGCAAAGACCATACTGCTTTTCTGGAGTACTTGCAAGAAGAGAAAAATACCAAATAAGAACACAGTTAACTTGTTCCAGTTATGAATGATGTAAAGTATTATAGACCTTTTCACAGGGTAGAGGGAGAGGCCTACTACCTCATCACTCAAGAATAAAATTATTTACTCAGAATTGTTCTTAAGAATCAAAACTTTTCTTTCTAGTCCCCACAAGATTCTTCACTTTCACAGTTGATTTTCCATGAAAAGTGATCCATGGAGGTAATTACTCTTGTAATGATGCAAGTAGTCATCTTTACAAAGGTAGGTATATTTATTGTTTACCTTMATGAAAATAATACCTACAATCAACTAGATTATATTTTGCCTTCTTGAGTCTGCAGACATCTTGAAACAATTCCTCTGAAAAATGTACCTGTACTACTGAGATGACCACACGAGAAATAGTGAGTGGAAGCTTTTGTCTGTGTTATTATCTCAGGGTCTCAAAATTTACCACAGCATTTCCATTACATCAGTTTTCAACATCGGTGCAAGAATCAGACAGGAAATGTGATAATTTAAATTGTTTGGCTACGAAAACATTCAGGCATCTCTATTTACTTTTGTATTCTTTTCCTCATTTCATGCATTTAAAAAACGTGTGTGTAACAAATATATATTGACACGTGCATGTGTTTTGAGAATTTATATGGAAATCTTGGAGAATTTAGTGTCTTTGATAAAGACTTTGGGTGCAGTTTACCCCAGTATACATAGGCATTCTGAACAATCCTGTATTTAGTTGCATTTGTAAATTGGTTAGTGTCTTTGTTTTGGATTACATGCATTCTGAGGTTTGCTGACACAACAATGTAGCCTCTAACTTTAAAATCAAGTCCAGAAAAAATAGATCATTTTAAGCCCCATGCTCCAGGCTGTCAAACAGCCTCCAAACTGCTATCAACTGTCTTTTCTAGTAAGGCCAGGGGAAAGCCTTTTCATAATCTGGGTCATGTTGGAGTTTTATCTTTTTGGCAAAAGTATTCCTAGCTTTCAGAACAAAATGCATCTTTAAACTTTTTAACCATACAGCATATGTAAACCAGATATCTTTCTCCAAGCTCTCCATCTTGGTTTCATTCTTTTCTTCKATGTTTCTTTTCATTAGTTTATGTTTTCTATATCAAAAGATCTGGACAACAAAGCTCCAGTATTTAGTCATCTAAATTCCTCCTTTTTCTGGTTTTGACTGCATTCTTTTCTCTGCTGGAAAAGAAAGAGATGAGTGGATCTCCAAAGTCAAGTGACATTTGTTTTTCCTTCATTGTCCTCACACATTAAGATACATAATCAATCAGTGGAGGAAGGTGTAGCAGTTAGAGTAACAGGCTAGGCCCATCTGCCCATGGTGCTAGCAGAGGAACGTATGGGGTGCAAGCAACAGGACATTGCCAAAAACCCCATCAGCCTGTAGGCACAGAGCCGGGCTGTGACACAGCAGAGATCGAAGCCTCCCACAATGCGATGTGGGATCTTCCAAGCTGGGATGGACAGTGAAAGGAGAGAGATGAAGCAGGTGGCTTCACTCCAGAAAGAAGGGAAGGGATGACAATAGCAGGGAACAGAGCCTGCTGGAAATGTGTGGGGCTTTTCTTGGGTTTTGTCTTTAATTTTAATGAAGCTATTCTATCAAAACACCTCCTGCACAGCCCCAGGGAGGAGAGACTAGTTAGTCTGAACCAACTAGTTAGTCTGAACCAAGAGTGAATGTTTTGACAAAGTTATTTGTTGGAGACTCAGACCAGTTTCACTCAGCTCAATCTTCGTAACTATGGAAATTTTTCGAAGTCTTTTGACATACCCCTTTTCCATCTCACATTCTTCTGGACTTCCTCACTCTATTAGATCCTTCCTCTTCTGTCTGAACTGCCCTTTTATCTTCCATTCCTCTTTTCTCCTGATTTTTTCTCATTACAATCTTCTGACTTACCTGGCTTTCATTCACAAATCTCAGTTCCTCTTTGTAGAAGACACCTTAATGTAAATAACTTGGAAGAAGTGAGAGAAGAAAAATCAAGACATAAGTTTGGAAAGAGAGCTGTCCCATTAATTCTCTTGTTGCAGCAATTATGACAGAAGGATGCAGCAGGATGTTTTGTCTGGTGGTTTGATAGGAACTCAAACAAGATTTTCACTGTAATGGGTCCTCTCTGACCTAGAATCTTTGCATCCTTGGATCTTCCCTGGATTATGTTTCCCACACAGAGATACCCCAAGTTTTTGCTTTTTCCTTTTTCTGTCTGCTGCYGTTCAAAGAGTGGGTTTACCTTCTCTTCTTTTCAAAATAGTGCAGGATTTCCRTAGTACCAGTATAACTGATGTGATTTTTTTTCATTTGCAATGACAGTCCTAGAGACTTAACATTCTTGGTTTAATTTCAAACCCACAACATTAAATCGGCTTTGATATTAGGCAGGGAGAGTCTGCCCAGCCAACTGTAAACACATGTAAAATGCTTAAGACTTATTCCATTACAGCAGGCATTGGTTGTTACATTAAATCCTTAATAAAGTTACATTAAAAGGCTTGTAAGAGTGAGACAGAAACTTCCCACAGAAGGGAAATATTAAGTAAGTATTTCTGCTGTGTCTTTAATTCCTTTTGTCTAGACATCACAACAGCCGCTAGGCTTATCCTGCCAATGTTAATAAAGTCTCCTGAGGCTACACGGTAAATTAACAAATATAGCAATAAAAGTTATGGGATGAGAATTACCTAACTATAATAATAATAATAATACAGCATATATTAGTGAAATATATAGACACACACATGCATACAAATGTATGTACTTAAAGGCACATATATGCATATGTATAACTTCTGAGCCAAAATCTCCAACCCACATCATACCATAGCAAGCCTGTTTTTTCCATGTAGATTTGTACATGCACAGTTCTTCCTGGCAGATGCATCTGATGCTTAAGCCATTATAACATCTGTATATGAGAATAACAACATGTATAAACAATGCCAGACCTATGCATATGCACAAATGTGCCTGCACACGCTGCCACTGCCACCYTCCTCTGAGGTGAGTGAGCCCAGGCACCCTCTAACTCTCAGTGGGTGCCTGCGTGGTGGTACCTCATGTTCGTATTTTTGCATGCTGTCTGACCTCTGGCTGAGCTCAGATGGCCCGCTAATCCCAGATGCCCTCCTTGCAGATGGAGCTGAGCTCACGCAGGAAGAACCCTCTGCCATCTTCTCTGTGGGGTGGCAGTGATGTGGCAGGACACTCAGATGAGCTCCTGAGTGTTTTGTGAGCACAGGACCTGGCAGCTCTAGTGGGGTTACCCAGAGACCCCTCCACAGGTGCTCCTGCAAGCGGGCAGCAACCAAAAGGTCTCTGAATCCTCCAATGCTGGGTGGATGCAATGAGGGAATTGCCCATTTTAGACTGAACTTCTTCCAGTTACAAGGAGGACAGAGGCTCTATCTTCACAAGGAGTCTCATGGAGAAGACAAGGGGGGTACAAGTTGTACCAGCAGAGGTTCCATCTTGAATTAAGACAGAAATTTTTTACAGTGAGAACAATCAATCACTGGAACAATCTCCCCAGGGACATGGTGGAGTACCCATCACTGGAGGTTTTCAAGATGCAGGTGGACAGAGTGTTGGATAATCTCATCTAGGCTCCCTTTCCAACGAAAGTTTGGACTAGATGATCTTTCAAGGTCCCTTCCAGCCTGGGCTGTGCTGTGGTTCCATGATTCGGTTGAAAATCTGCTTGGGTTCTCCTGACAATTCCAGGATGTCCATGAGTTCCACAGCTAGAAACAGGTTTTCACAATCAACTTTAACTACGACACTCTTCTAAAACAAAATGTATTGCAAGAAGAAGAGAAACTCAGTTCCTTCACAGCTGTGCAATGGACAAAACTATAATCACAGTTTATAGCAGTCACTATAAATGGTGGAGGGATTGAACAAAAAAGGTCAAACTTGCCTGTAGTGAGATCTTTCCCTTGGTTCTTTATTGATCAAACTGAACAAAACAATCTGAGGGAAGAGAACACAATAATCTCCTCCCTGACACAATAATCTCCTCCTGATATACAAATCTCCTCCTTGCTATATGAACCCTTTCTAAGTAATCTCTTTTTCCCCCAAGCTCCATCTCCTTCAGCATAGAGCAGATAACAACTCAGCATCCTTGCAGTAAAGTGAACCACAGTTTATACCCATCTCATTGTCACTGGATTGCATCTGCAGAGCTAAACATTATCAAGCTCAAAACTGAATAAGAGATTTGTAAAACATTTTTTCTTTTTAAAGTGAGAAATCTCCACCTTTTCATATAGACGGCATCCCACACTATGCCTTTCTTGAAATTGTTAATAAGTTAGAAAACGAAAGTAATAATGAAGATAGTTAAGACCTTTATTTTTTGTGAGTTTTCCGGGAGTTTGTATCTCTCTCTTAAAACAATGCAATGTTATATTTATCGTACCTTATTTTCCAAACACACGCATTGAATGTTATAGTTGATTTCAGGTTATAAAGATATTGTATTGATTTCAGCATTAGATGAACATTATCCGCACCAACAAGCTTAGATTCTGTCTTCACGTACCTCTCCAAAAGACAGTGGGGTTTCATCAAGTTTAACTGTGGTTCAATTTGTTATTAGGGAGATAAACTCCAGATTTGCTTGAAATAATGTCTACAGATTACAGTCTCTATAGCTGCAAAAATGTACAAGATATGTGAAACAATTTATTAGGAGGAGACATAGATGGCCTTAGGACGATATTATATGTTTACTGGAATGGTCGAGCCTTCTTTTAAAAGAAAACAAAACACAGAAGTTTTTAAGTTTTAAGCGTGGATGCTGTCATTAAACTGCTCTGATCAATCCTGAAAGAGTTCATGATTTTTTTCTGTTTGTTGGTCACTGTCACCACAGCAACTAACTGGTTCTACATGAAGTTACGGTGCAAGCCAGCAAGGCTGTAATGGAATACATTCCTTAGCGTGAGTCAACGCCTGCACTGAAGAGGAAGCACACTGTTTTGGAAATAGACTCTAAAATGGTGTGTTCTGCTCAGAGACTGGAAATGAGGAGCTGTCTGGAATTGGATTTCTCCCTCCTCCGTGTATTTTTAATTATAAGTACTTCAGTTATGCTTTCTTTGTGATGGATCGGGAGTCCTGCTCTTCCAGTGTGACTGCAGCAGTGGAAAGGAGGGAGCCGAAGCTGAGGCTGCTTTGTGCCCTGCAAAACAGAGAGAGAGATCTCTATCAGTCACAGCATAAGCTGGCAATTATTTCCTCTAAGAGTAGCCTTCGGTGCAGTGGTTTTCACACTGTGTCCCACAGACCCATGGGGATTTGTTGATTGCTTCTGAAAGGTCTTAAAAAATGGGACTACAAAACCCAAGACTACTGGTAGTATAATTTAAATTCACTATCCAGGGATCTGTATTTCCCTTGGAAAACTATGAAAGGTCAACAACTCCAAAAAAGTTGAAATTCACTGATATGCACAATGGAATAATACCTACTATGTAAAGTGAGTCTCATTCTGCCTTCATAAAACCAGCATCAGTCTGGAGAAATTCTGATTGCACTGGGAATTATGCTCGTGCAGATGTAGAAGGCCAAAACTTTTCCCTGGCAAAACTGCTCTGGATCACTTTGTATGGAAAACTTTAGACACTGATTAGTAAAGGACCAACTATATTTTGTCATGTGATTTTGGGGGAGAGTTATGGCTCAGTTTTAAGTCATTATAAAGGCAAATTTGAGGAAAAGTAAAATCAAATTGTATCCCGAACAGCAATTCACAGTAATGATTAAAATTAAGTGAATTATTAAAACAGTGTATTTAATAAGATGCATTTGAAGTTATCAGCTTGTGGAAGGGGTTACATGAATTTTAGATTTCTATTTTAAAGCAACATTGCATTGCCCAAGTTCATAAATCAGCAACCAGATGAAACCTTAGGGTAGATTATTTTTGCACCAGTGTAATTCTCTGTGCAGTCAGAGCTACTTTGGACATTTTTTTCTGAGAACAGAATGAGAGCTCACTTTGCATCACAGATATGTCATCTGCTTTAAAAAACAAATCTGCAACTCCAACCACAGGCTGGTAACCTCAGATATAACATGTCACATTTGTCTTAATGAATACAACACATTAATAATCAGAATTTTAATAATGACTTCGTCTTGGAATTGCTGTTTGGAATATGATTTAATGTTACTTTCCCTCAAACTTTCCTTTAAGACTTTTATTATAAATGTCTTAAAATTGAGCCATAATTTCCTCAAAACAAAACCAGATGACTAAATACATTTGCTCCCTTAACAGTCAAATTTAGGGAAGGCTTAGTGAAAGGCTTATATGAGATATCAGAGTTAGAAATAAATTGGCCAGTAAATATATTGTTTTTGTTCTCAGATTAAAATAACCAATTGATCTCATTTTCTGACCCCCCAAAATTATATTTTCACATAAGACTCAATAACTCTTGACAGCTGTGAAGCTTATTTTTATCTTACCACTAATGGGCAAATTGCAACCACAGTAATCTCATGAATATTTTCAAGCGGACTTGCAGGGGCCACCCTAACAAACTATGATTCATCGACACTCTCGGGTAGAACACTTCCTCAGAAAATGAAATGAAATAATGACTTTGTCTTCTCTGTTGCAACATATGGAGACAATACATATGGGTAAAGAGAAGAAAATAATTTGTCATTTATTTCTGTCACTTTGAAAAATATTAATAATGGTATTGAAATCTGCAAGAATGTCCACAGGAATAGCAGAGTTTGGCCAATAAAATCTTGTAGATTCATAGAGTGTAAAGTCATTACACCACCAGCCTGATTTCCTGCATAATGTCATCCATGGAATGGCATCCAGCGACTCATATATTGAGTCTAATAGCTTGTGCTCAGCTCTGGAAAGCATTTCAGGCAATTTCAGTGTCAGGATGGAGAACCCCACACTTCTCTTACTAATTTATTTGGGTGTCATTATCACCACTATTAAAAACACGTGCTTTTGTTCTAGTAGCTCAAATTTTCTGGCCATTGGTTCTTGTTATGTTTTTCTCTACTGGATTGTCCATGGCAAAAGTATCAAGGGTGATATTTTATGTATGAAATGCTTATTTTGTGTATATAAACAGCTTGTGCTCTTTAAATTTATCACTGTAAAGCATTATAACCATTTTGAGTTACTTGTTTTTCACTTTCCTCTCTTTCTGCACAGAGGTTTCAGAACAGTACACAGTATTCCAGTGTCAGCACTATAAACAAAGATAAAATAATTTTCCTGGTTCTTCACACTACTTCCCATTTTATACAAGCATGGATTATATTAAGTATTTCTTAATACTTATCTGTATTTCCACAGTGATGAATGAAACCTTTCCCAAGCCTTTGAGGTTACTGCCCCAAAGTGCAAAATTTGCACAAGTAACAATTTTGCTCTCGCAATGTCAGAAAAAAAAAAGAAAGCACCCTACGTTTCCAGGAGGCTTGGGTACAGGCAGCAGGGCTGCTACCCRGCCAGATGCTTCCCAGCCTCTTCTGGCACACGGGATTATTCTGCCCAAAGTGCAGGTATTTGCACCGAGGTTTCTCCTGCACAAGTTTCTTGAGGTCTCTCTGGACCCTCTGGAAACTCATGCCAGATGCTCCCCTCAGCTTAGTGTCAGCTGTAAATTTCCTGAGAATATGTCTTCAATGAAAACATTGAACAATATGGGCCCTCATACTGACCTCCTGCCGTACTCTGCTTGCTAGCAGCGTACATCCACCAGCCAAACACTGAACCATTGGCTGCTGCTTTGAGCCTGACAGTCCCACCAGTTTTGAATCCACCTAATAGTCTACTTGTTCAGTCCCATGCTTCCTCAGCCTCCAGGTCCTCCATCACCATTTTCTCTCCCATCCATCAATGGGCACAGTTTCCTCATCTTCCAGAGGGGAGTGCTGAGGGAGATGGTGTCAAATTCTTATTCCAAGTCATGCAACAAAAGGATTTGAGCCAAGGTCTGCATACCTCAGACTAATGTTTTAGTCATTCTGTTGTAAAGTTTGAGGGTAGTACCACCACCGTATCATTAACAGTACTTTTGAATCTTAACTTTAATTTTTCGAATTTCTTTGCTTTTAGGAAGTGGTTAAGAGGTCTGGACTCAAAGCTACAAACTACCAAATATTAGATATTCACACAGTTCTGCTCAAAGTAACCCGAGGTGATGCTCGAGTCCATTTTGTACCAGTTTCTTAATTTTCTCTTAGAAAAAGGCAGGATGTTCCCTGTTCAAAAGGACAGTTGGCTCTTCTGTGTATCAGTTGTGTCCTGAAAGGGAACACTAAATCATAACTAGATGTGAGCTCTCCAGTTGTACATAACTTTTTTTTTTTCAGAGAAGAAGGCCAAAGGTCAGGGGCTCCTTAAGAGAACGTTATCTTGTGCCAACTCACATATGTAGAAGAAACAGGACTTCTTGTAGGTGTTGACAGAATTAATCCTGTTGCAAATTAGACCATACAGCACATGAAAGCTCCCTCCAATCCAATTTGTAAATTACACAATGAAAGGGACTGAACCAATTTAGAATTTCCTTTCATCCTGCCTCACTCCTTCCCCGCAACTGTGCAATCACTAGACATATGCTTGATTTTACTAAAATGAGCAGACCCATAATGGGGTCTGCTTTCCTGGATGTAAAGTTAAGCCTCTGCAAAAGTATTTGCAGGATTGGGGCTAATTTGGCTGGCAAGCTAGAGAACTTCACTCTGATTTCCATTATACTTATTATCTACCAGAGGCTGGAAATGTAAAGATTTTTAGAAATGGTGTAATCCTCAGTTAAAAAATGCTGGTACTATAGCTTTGTCAGATTGGAAAGCTATGATCAGACATATCCTTATCTCTTGCTTACTGGCCCTCCGTGACTGGAATGACTTTATTTCACAAAGTACCAGCCTAAGGAACCCGGTCCAGATTCCAAAAAGGAGAGTTACTACAATAACAGTGATCCGATGTATTTATTTCAGAGAGGGAAACCTGCATGTTGTAAAATGTACTTCAATAATCTCTCTACTGCAATGTGCAAAATAAAAATAACAGGTCGTAGGTAAATGTAGACTCTTGCCCTTGACTACATGGAGGAGAGACTGTTTCAAAAGCAATGTACATAAGTCCAAGGAACCAAGATTACCTTAGCACAGCCTTTCCATAGATCTATTTTCCATTGTTGGCTGGATATGGAGGATAGTTGCAGTAATATTTTTAATAATAATAAAGAATGAACAAGATTTCCGTATGTCTAGTGACTAAGCCAAACTCCTGTGCAAATTTCAGCCTATGTAGCATTTGGCAGGGTCAGAGCTTGAAGAGATGGTAAAATTCCCCTTCTTTTTTAGTGTGCTTCAGAAAAAACCACTAGAGGTGTCTGTGTTATTCCAGCACTGGCTACACCAAAGAAAAATCCCTGAAATCATTGGGAGTGCAGTTAAAAAGTTATTGTGGGTTTTGCTTATTTAACAGGAGCTATGAAAAAGGAAATGAAAATGTTATTTCAGAAACTGTTGGAGGAGGCAAAAGATGGGTATCACCAAATTTCTGGATTCTTTTTGTGCTTCTCCTTAAATGAAAAAAAATTTAATGACAGCAAAAACTGTAATATCCTCCGATATTTTAATGAATACAAATGCACCAATGAAACCCACCTACCAACCTTTCTTTGCTCTGAACTTGTGTCTAATCCTAGATGCATAGTAAGAATGCATTGCTTTGAAGCTGTGACACTGAAGCTAAGACATTTGTTTTCATGGTTGAGAGGATCCCTTTAACATTTTGTGGTTTATTCTACTTAGTACAAACTAATGTTTAACTCCTGCCTTTCTGTTCTATCGTGATCATGTTACATGTGATTCTTCTGACCTACATATGGCTGTTTCAGATTAAGTACATATTCTAAGCCAGTCTCTTCCAGAGGGCCATTTATGTTACTGGTGATATTTTAGGGTAAAGCGATCCATTCTGTAGGATTCTTTACCTCTCTTCAGTGACCATAAAGCCTAAATAATGAGCTCAGACAGCATGCCTCACTTCTCTATATATGAAACTGTGTAAGATGACCCCACCATTTTTCAGGTAAACCTGTGAATCCTTTCATTTGCTCTTATGGTTCTGATTTCTCATTTGCATGATTTTTGTTTCTAATCTTAAATTGTTGTCCATAAGTAGTTTTGAATTTATTTTATATTTAGCTCCCATTTAAATCCTATTTCTAGTATGAACTTTTGCATGAAATCACAGGTTTTTATTGTCCACAGTGGATGGCTATTGTCACAAAATGACCCCAAAGAAAAAAATGTACCATCACTGTTAACCTTTTGTCCTTGGAGGCGTTCTCCAATTTCATGCACTGTACTCCCTGTACTCTTCTGTCTGCCAATGCAGCATCTTCGTGTACAAGTTTGTTTTGAGGCACATTTTGTATGTGTTCCTAATACTGGCATTCTTTCTGTCTTGCATGACAGACATTTATTGGAAACCTGTTCTCTCTGTGCCTTCACTCTGACTTTATACTCTGTGTGGATGGGACCCTGCTCTTGCCTCCTTCTTCTCTTTTTGTGCGCATTGGATTCTTGTCCAAGAAAGTTTGCCTACAAAAGGCAGAAAGTTATCATTATTTAATTAAGAACATAAATAATGCCACCTTCAAACTTCATGTCTCAGAGGGATGTCTATACTGTTTGTGTACCATTTTATGTACACACACATGCACACACAAATAAAGCACAGCTGCTATGCAAAAATGCCCAAGCTAGCTCAGATTAGCAAAATAGGGAACTGTGTTAGCACATCTGAATTTCTTCTGGCACGCACATTACTTGTTTTAACTCTAGTTCAGTATCTCTATATGATGCTGCTTTTCCATGACAGAAGAAGATCTTTTGTAAAAATCTATTCAAAACATGGATTTTTCTAAATTATTCTTAATGGATCTCCATTTGAGGGAGCAATATAAATCAAGACATGCCAGCATTACCTGCATACAACTTCGTAAGACTTATTCCCACCAGCAAAAGCCCAAAAGAATTTCCCTGACATGAGTGAAGTTTGACAGATGTGAAACTGCTAAGATAAAGAGCATCAAAAAAGGCAGTAATCTCAAAATCAATTTTCATTATGATCTGAGTTTGTCCCCACTCTCTGAAATACATGGATTCAGGTCTGCTGCTTTTACTCACCCAAGTGACAATTTCTTATAGGACCAGTCAAATTAGTATCATCATGTCCTTAATTGCAAAGGGATTGTGTGCACATGGATTACTACATGATTATGGGTTTCTGAAGCAAGCATGGCTACTTTTATATTGCTTTTAGTGATGTCAAATTTCAGTTTGACAACATCAAATGTTCAAACCCATTAAGAACCTAATCACCTGGCTGCCTAGAGATTGTTCAGGAAGCCTTCAGGGCAGGCAGACAGATCCACAGCTTTTCTTGCGTATAAACATCCCACTGATAACAATGGAGCTTTTTACATGCAAGAAGAGGATGCAAGCCTTTGTTTTCAGAGTTAATGTCCTTGTAACAATGGCTTGAAAAGAAGTATTGTCAGAAACTCTCATTTTAAGGTCCTCGTGTTTGGATTTCTCATAGACTCATATTCTTAGATTGGTCATCTGGTATTACAAAAAGTTACAATTAACTGCGACTTCCCTGGTGCTGAATGATAGTCTTGTTAACAAAAATCTCTCCTCCTTAAGTGCTCATCCACTCAGCTACGGCAGTTTTCCAGCTATGGAAGGAATAACGGCCTTGCAAAATCGAGGTCTGGTAAGAAATAATACCAGCGAGTAACAGTCTAGATCAGAGAAGGCAGCTGGCAGCTTGTGGGGTGATTTTACTCAGCCTCTAACAGTTCAGGCTTATCCTACTGTGATTGCACATGCTTGGGCCCTTTCTTTGATGAACAATAATCCCATCTAAGTGAGTTGAGAGAGCAGCACAAATGSACAGCAGATGTGCCCAAAACTGGCATCTGTCCCACTAAACTCTTAAGTAGCCCTGACCTAAGCGGTAATGAGTCTCAGAGGGTGACAGTGTCTCACCCTGGCTTTCATGGGGCTGATACTTTATTTAAAAAAAAATAAATGCAGTCTTTAATATAAAATGCTACAGTAATAGCCTCAAGTGCTCATTTCAGTGTCGTTGTGGAGCTTACATTAATTCTAACATATTAACGAGGATATTAATTACACTTACGAGGGCAGGATGGCACCTTTAGTGTCAAACATTTAGGCTGATCCAAGGCATACTGTTCTCTGCAGCATGTTTTGGTCTTCCCAGTGATACATCTTTTGCTGGCATGGGCAATCTGCAACAGAGGCATGGCTGAATCAAAACTACATGCGCTGGGAGAAATGAAGAAGTTATTCCTATCTACTGTCCAGGAAAAGTCAATCCAGAGACAAATTGTTGAGTATTTTATTCYGTTCCCTTCCTGGAATAATTTATGCTCTTGAACGTTCATTAACGTATTGCTAACAAGCAAGCCTCAAACTACATGAGTCTTTATAAATATTTCAATTATAGGTAGGCCGAGTGCAGAATTGAATTACTAAAATCAGCACTAGATTAAAGAAAATCAGTTGAATCCCACGCCCTGGAGCACCACCATTTTATATTTCCACCTCTGGCCTTTCCTCTGCTATACAAGTGGAAAGAAGTGTGCAGGATAAATGAAGGAGCTCTTCAGCTGACCAAATGTACGTGTTCGAAAAGTTTGGAAAAATAACAGTAAAACTCACACTGGCTCAGATTTCCTTTGCTTCTGTTTTCTGATCTGCTCTTTCAGCTAAACTTCTCCGAGAAGAGCTATAAAAAAATCCACCCTGGAAATCTACATGTACACCGCTTTGGGTCAGCCAGCTGGATCGCTTGTCTCAAACACTTTTCCAGCCATTGAGAAATGTTCTCTCACAAATTCGGTTTGTCTGTCTTTCCCTACCAGCTTTTCAAGTGGTTGGTAGCCACACTATCATGACCCCATATACTAAATTTGTACAGCAGTCTTGTCTTCCTCCATTTCAACAGCCTGCCCAAGTGAAAAATAGGTAACAATAATATTTTAATATTCATAGAATCATAGAATCATAGAATCATAGAATCATTTAGGTTGGAAAAGACCTCTAAGATCATCAAGTCCAACCATCAATCCAGCACCCATGGCCACTAAACCATGTCCTGAAGTACCACATCCACACGTTTTTTGAATGTCTCCAGTGTTGGTGACTCCACCACTTCCCTGGGCAGCCTGTTCCAGTGTTTGACAACCCTTTCAGTGAAGAAATTTTTCCTAATATCCAATCTAAACCTCCCCTGGCGCAACTTGAGGCCATTTCCTCTTGTCCTATCACTTGTTACTCGGGAGAAGAGAATGACACCCACCTCGCTACAGCCTCCTTTCAGGTAGTTGTAGAGAGCAATAAGGTCTCCCCTCAGCCTCCTCTTCTCCAGGCTAAACAACCCCAGCTCCCTCAGCCGCTCCTCGTAAGACTTGTTCTCCAGACCCTTCACCAGCCTCGTCGCCCTTCTCTGGACACGCTCCAGCACCTCAATGTCCTTCTTGTAGTGAGGGGCCCAAAACTGAACACAGTATTCGAGGTGTGGCCTCACCAGTGCCGAGTACAGGGGCACGATCACCTCCCTACTCCTGCTGGCCACACTATTCCTGACACAAGCCAGGATGCCATTGGCCTTCTTGGCCACCTGGGCACACTGCCGGCTCATGTTCAGCCGGCTGTCCACCAGCACCCCCAGGTCCTTTTCCGTCGGGCAGCTTTCCAGCCACTCTTCCCCAAGCCTGTAGCGTTGCCCGGGGTTGTTGTGACCSAAGTGCAGGGCCCGGCACTTGGCCTTGTTGAACCCCATGCAGTTGGCCTCGGCCCATCGATCCAGCCTGTCCAGATCCCTCTGCAGAGCCTTCCTACCCTCAGGCAGATCAACACTCCCACCCAACTTGGTGTCGTCTGCAAACTTACTGAGGGTACACTCGATGCCCTCGTCCAGATCATTGATAAAGATGTTAAACAAGACCGGCCCCAAAACTGAGCCCTGGGGAACACCGCTCGTGACCGGCCGCCAACCAGATTTGACTCCATTCACCACAACTCTCTGGGATCGGTCGTCCAGGCAGTTTTTTACCCACCAAAGAGTACACCCATCTAAGCCATGAGCCGCCAGCTTCTCCAGGAGAATGCTGTGGGAGACAGTGTCAAAGGCTTTACTAAAGTCCAGGTAGACCACATCCACAGCCTTCCCCTCATCCACTAGGCGGGTCACCCGGTCATAGAAGGAGATCAGGTTGGTCAAGCAAGACCTGCCCTTCATGAACCCATGCTGGCTGGGTCCGATCCCCCAGTTGTCCTGCACCTGCCTTGTGAGCGTCCCCAAGATGAACCGCTCCATAATCTTCCCCGGTACCGAGGTCAGGCTGACAGGCCTGTAGTTCCCCGGATCCTCCCTCCGGCCCTTCTTGTAGATGGGCATCACATTGGCAAGCCTCCAGTCGTCCGGGACCTCCTCCGTTAACCAGGAGCACTGATAAATGATGGAGAGCGGCTTGGCAAGATCCTCCGCCAGCTCCCTCAGTACTCTCGGGTGGATCCCATCCGGCGCCATAGACTTGTGTGTGTCCAGCTGGCGTAGCTGGTCGTTAACCACTTCCTCTTCAATTATGCGGGGTTTATTCTGCTCCCCGTCCCCGTCTTCCAGCTCAGGGGGGTGAATACCCTAAGGATAACCAGTCTGACTTCTAAAGACTGAGGCAAGAAGGCATTAAGTACCTCCGCCTTTTCCTCAAGGTGCATTCCTTGGTTCCATTGCTGCCTGTTCCTCACAGATCACAGCCGTGATTACCATCACCGAGTTTTCTCTGTTAGAACTCTCTCAGGACAAACGTTAGTATTGGAAATTGGTGTGCTGTCGTAATGTGTTCTGAAATGGGCTTACCCAACTCTTTTTTCCAACATAAATCTTCAAATTCTTTAAAGCATTGATTGAGCTGAATATCTGAATAGCAGACTATATGTTGCAATTAGAATGGCTTAAAATGTTTTTAGGAATTAAATTCTGGAGAAAAAAACCAACCATATAAAATGCATATAAAAAACAAGCAAGATATATCTATCCAGCCACCCTGCAAATCTTAAGAACATATATTCTAGTCTTTGTGGAAACCAGATGCTCAGTCTGCTTGCCTACTTTACTGAAAAATTGATGAAAAATTAATGGGGAAAAAAAATGAACCTATTTCACAGGAGAGTAAAACAAATTGCTATGAGCCTTGCTGAAAATTACCAGCATGCTGCTGTAGAAAAATGTAACACATGAATTTTCAATGCCCATACCCACTCCATCCAATTCACGCAGTTCCTTTCCTCACCAAAATGTACTTGCTTCAGGTAAATGGGCTAGAAGAATTTYACAAGTTTGTTTTATCTGACTAATATGTAAATGAAAATAGTTGACTCACTTAAAATATTAACTTTGTTTGAGARAAAAAATAGCCACCTGCAAAAAAATGGGAAATGTTCCAACAAACACGATTTAAAACAAATGAGTGACTACTGAGGTTTCTAATGGGAAAGAAAATTTGCCGTCAGCTGCATTATATGGCACCAGCAAGAGAATGCTGGAGTCTASCTGGCGAAGGATCTGGGAGAACACTGCTTGCTGTATGAAATAGGAGACAGATGCTTGAAGAAAAAGTAGAGCAAAGGGACGCGGTACCATATAGTAAAAAAAAMCAAGGCATAATTGTTGTATAAAGTTTATGGGACTCTAAAGCAGTTGAAGTTAGTCAAATAAAAATAAGTAAATTCTGCCTTATTTGGTAGACACTATAAAACCAACAAACACTTTAAAATAGTTTGTATTCAAACATGAACTCTTCTTCATGCTTACTCATTGTTTAAGTACAGCTGAAGTTAATCGTGCGCTTCCAARCTCTGAACATAGCACACAAAATCTTAAAATCTTTTAATGATTTGCCTGTTTTATGACAAAGTGCTATAGGCTTGTATGTTTGTCTGCAAATATACACATATTGATATATTTGAAAGCTAATACACAATTGACTGAAAACATACAGAAATCAGTAGGAAGCTTCTCATTGATTTTGATTGAGTCTGGAGAAGGCCCATGATCTGAAAACCAGTATGGTAAATCTTGTTCTCATCAAGATGGTAGATACACAGGCAACCCTTCCTAGCCTCCACCAGCTGCTTTCTGAAGAGACATTCCCCTCTTTCTCTCTGTCCTGTGGCTTTATAGTGAAATATTCTTTAGCAAATATTTTTGCAAGCAAGTCTCTGTTTGCAGCACACCTTGGCCCTTCAGGCAAAGACTCCTAGGGTTTGTGGGCAAGGGAAACACATCAAGGARATACGCAGTTGAAATAAAAAGCCATCCTTGTGCAGGGTCAACTAGAACCATGGGCAAAGCTGGGATTCGCCAGCTGACTGCCAGAGGCAACAAAATTATCATGGCCCTACTGCTTATTTTGCTTGTGCCAGGGCCCTGGAAAGTCATGCTGGTTGCTGCTGCTGRCAGAGGAGTCCATGGGGCAGCAGTGCTGCTCAAGCAGGTCACGGTGTCCGTGCTCCCCATCTCCACCCAGGCCTTGGGAGCCACAAACGCAGCTCCATACAGTTCTCCTTACAGTTTTATAGCTCTCTCCACTCCTTTCTGCCCCTGGCCCAGSACACAGCTCCAAATTTTGCTTAGCCAACTCAGCCTCCCCAAAATTGCTGAGAAGCCTTGGGCTAGCACTGCCTTTGGCCACTTGTTCAGGACTCACCTGACTCATAGTAATGCAAGCAAAAATCTAATATCCAAATGTAAACCAATAATACAGTCAAAATATTCTGAGCTTTTAGGCCAAAATTGTATGGAAGATCCCATTTAATGTTACTGAGAAAATAACATTTAGAAAAAACTATGTAGCCATTGTCTTGTAATGCTCAGGACGAGGTAACACTTGAATTCAGTTCTAACAAAGCTGTACTTAATTTTAAAACCTAGGAGCAAAGTAATAATATGGGGTTCCTTCTACGCATGCAGGAAGTCACATGCAGATTACCAGAAGAGATTCAGCAGTTTGGTGAAAGTTAGCCAAGCTCCCTTAACAAATTCTTGCATTTAAATGCTTTTCAACCATCCTCAAGAAAAGAAAAAACCTGAACGGAAAATTATCAGACTGGAGGGACTACTCTTCACCTCTCTGAAAAACAGAAGCCTGTTTTCTTACTTAATTCACTCCTCACTCCCCATTCTATTTTTATGCATTTAAGAGCAGTCTTAGTTGCATAATCAAAGAGAATTTTGAATGCYCTTAATCATGGTGGAAAAAAAGAATTTCTGAAAGTGTGAGATTAGAGAGATGAGTTTTATTCCTGAGTCCTCCACAAAGGGGCAAGAGTGTATTTTAGTATCAAAGCTCAGGAAGCCAAATTAAAGTTTAATATCCTTAATTCTGTTATTTGTTTGATCTGCTTTCATAAGTGTAGCGTTCTCTCCTATAATTACTTGCAGGTTTTCTGCACGTGGATCCAGACGCATGCATGCTAAAGCAAGTGGCATCGTATCATCACAAAACTAGAGTAAACAAGGGATGAATCAGAATCCGCTAAGGGTTGTCAGAGACAACATGGCTTAGTGCAAACTGGCTTCAGATCATATGAGTCTGGTATCGAATGGTCATAATACATACCTCAGGGTGGGTTTTTTTTGTGATATATGACTCTTACTGTATACCATAGGACTGGCTTGGATTTTGCAGAGGTTCAAAAAGCTTTGCAACCAGTACGGTTGTTTTTCTTTGGTGTGGGGAGTGTGGGGAGGAGGGCTGTATAAATTTAACTCTGCTCAAATTTATGAGCTTCATTAAAACCAGATAAACATCAAAATTATTGAAGGACAAATCTAAACTAGGCACTCCTTCCCCCGAGGGAGCCAGGGGACTGGGGGCAATGGCAACAGATTGGGTACTAAAACATCCCCTTCTTCTGCTCAGGGGAAGGAAATAAACACTACAGATACAACTGGGGAAGTAATACCAAGCAGTCACACCCTTTCTAGTGTGGCCAGTCTATTTTCAGTTTGTTCTCTTAATATTATCCTAACATTACTTTCTCAAGTAACTAAGCAACCTCCAGTGCCCTACTGCTAAACCGGTTTGAGTCACTGCTGGGACTCTCGGTGGTTTTGGGTTCGCTCCCGGGTGAAGGAGAGAGGGCAGAGGCGCTTCCATCCCTGGGCTACACTGCCGCCTGATGGCACTTTTCCTACACAGCTCTCTTTTTTTTCCCCCTAAGACTCCAAAAAGCCCATAATCAAAGAATAGTTCTCTGATTCTGCTGGTAACATAATTCTGACAAAGTCTTTCCTTGTGCCTGTACTATTCAATTTTCTTATTAGTGGGGATAAGGAAACATAGAATCTCCCATTTAGTTCTGGGGAGACATAAAATGGAGAGGGGCAGAGGGCTAGAACTCAGAGTTATTTGTAAAATCGGAAGAGTGGTCTGAAAGACARGATGTAAATCAGTGGTTTCTATCTGGAAGCAGAGAGCAGAACCCAGCAAAGAAAAGGCAGGCAGGGAGCAACGGGGCCTGCAGACAAGAATTTGGAATCGTAGTGGCTCACAAGTGAGTGTTGTTCAAAAATATTCTGTGACTGTGAAAAAGGCAGGTGTTACATAGAGCTATATCAATAGGAATGTTACCTGTAAGGTGCTGTGAAATAGAACACAGTAGAATAAGGATGCCTGTGTAAAAAGCATAAAGTACAAACAGTTGGTTTCTTTAAAAAGCTTTCTATGTACACAGAGGTTTCACAAAATGTTTAGAGCATTTGCTTGAGTCTTGCAGACAAAAAGTCTAAGACCTTGATTTTGGATAAAACTATACCTTTGTGTATRCCTGAAAAAAAATACATCATCCCAAAATGCAGAAGTACTGAACTGAGTCCCTGACATAACATTTTTGTTTTCATACCAACGAGATCCAGCAACAACAGAAAATATGTCTGTTTTCTTGCCAGTTTTCAAACTGATCAATGTTACGTTCAAATAACTCTACAGTAGTTGGGCTTACCCAGAGAGTAAAATAACATCTCTTTTCCCCTAGGAGTTTACTATGTAAATGAATRCAGCCTTTTCTACAGCAGTGCTTCTCTGTATGTTGCAATCTAATTACTCCTGGAACTAAAAAAAAATGTAAGTAACATAATGGGAAGCACAGAGAGGAATGGCATAAATGGATAAATAATTCAAACATGAAAAATGACATTATAACTTCTTTGGCATCTTGCTCCTTCAGTGTTTTCCAAATAATAATACAGGAAAGCAATCAGAATGACAAACAGAAATCATACTTTCTTAATCCATTTTTCTGTCACTGATAGAAGTAAAACATCTGGAAGATCCTAGAAAACTACTTCTCTTCCAAACTCCGACGACTCCAAAGGAAACAAATAATCTGAAGAATTTTGACAGTATAACTAATTGTTTTAATTCCCCATCAATGTCGATTGCATGTGTCTCAGTGTTAAAAATGAGTTGGGAGCAGTGTTGCTGTCTAAAGCAGGAACTACTAGAAAATGTAGGGAATTAGTCAGAAGGGGTGGGAGGCAAAAGAGCAAAATARAGAGAGACATTTTTTGTGAGAGATGTAGAGGAGCAATGTGGACCTGAGAAAAGGAAGAGAGGAATAGTGACAAAAGAAACATTTGGGCARGAAAATCAAATGAGATAGGGGAGGACAGGAAGAAAAACGGGAGGAGATAAACCAAATGAAAACTCAAAAGAAGGAATAATGAGAGAAAAAGGATTGTCCCTGCTGAGGAGTTTCAAACAGAGCGTAGTATATTTAGAACTGGAGGATGCATCTGGAGTGAAGCTTGTGACTCAGGTTTTAAAAATGGAGAAGGAACTAAGGCTACATCTGTCCTGTTTGATTACTTAATTCTTCAGTTCAGTCCCAGGACTTGGTCCCTAGTCATTCGCATCTGAGTATGTTCAACCACTTGTGTGCTCTCCTTTGCAGCTAACTGACGCTTCCCCCTAGGAAGAAGCCAGGGCATAGCCCTGGAGGCTGCTGCCTGTGACCAGCATGGMTGAGGCTGTGCCACCACCCTTCCCAGCTAGTCCTCCGAAACAGAGCCAGCTCACCATGCCACCACASAGATTCCCACGCCACCGAGCATGCAGCACAGTCCCACTATGCAATGCCATTCAGATGCCACTCAGAAGGGCTGCTACAYGCCCTCAGTTTACTTCAAGCATTTTGAACTAAATAAACATGAAGAATAGTTTTTACAATTTAAGGGGCCACCATACGGTGCCACACAGGAGACGGGCAAGCGCTCTGTGGTGTGGATGCCCCCAACAGAGAAAACGAGGCTGAAGGTGTGTGACCACAAGCCGCTCTGCRGCAGCCGTCCTGGCAGCCGCAGGTCAGTCCCCCTCGTTGCTGCCTTCTGTGAGTTAGATCTGCGGTGGCACGGGAAGAAGAAAAATCAGGCAGCAAGCTTCTGACTCCTGAAATGAGGCGAGGATTGCTTTCCTGTGGATGCAGATAGACGGTGAGTTGGGGTAGGTCCCGAACACTGGCTGCTCCCCTCCGTCTTTAACCCAACAGCAGACATTTGTAACGGCAGCTGCAATCCGAAAAATGGTAACATTTCAGGATCACACCCAGAACAATAGAAAACAATGACTTTTGGCTGAATGCCACACAACACACCCTTGATGTGGTAATACTAGAGTCACACATGGCAAGGTGCTCCATTATGAAATATTACATCTTTCATTAAATTATTTTCTAGTGTCATTCTCTGCTTATGATTTTATTATGTTTTCCTTTTCATTGTTTACCTCATTCATGAATTAGCTTTCTGCATTAGTTTTCTATGGGACAATTTAATCATTTCAGGATGTTTTAAGAGTTTTTAATGGAGAAAACATATGAATATTAATGAAATACCACAAAAAGTAAAAAAGTCATAGAATMWTAGAATCATTTAGGTTGGAAAAGATCTTTAAGATCATCAAGTCCAACCGTAAACCTAGCACTGCCAAGTCCACCACTAAACCATGTCCCTAAGCACCACATCTACACATCTTTTAAATACCTCCAGGGATGGTGACTCCACCACTTCCCTGGGCAGCCTGTTCCAGTGCTTGACAACCCTTTCACTGAAGAAATTTTTCCTAATATCCAACTTAAACCTCTCCTGGTGCAACTTGAGGCCATTTCCTCTTCTCCTATCGCTTGTTACTTRGGAGAAGAGAATGACACCCACCTCGCTACAGCCTCCTTTCAGGTAGTTGTAGAGAGCGATAAGGTCTCCCCTCAGCCTCCTTTTCTCCAGGCTAAACAACCCCAGCTCCCTCAGACGCTCCTCATAAGACCTGTTCTCCAGACCCTTCACCAGCTTCGTTGCCCTTCTCTGGACATGCTC